>JBBIGA010154396.1:0-18227 GCA_037576975.1 Alestes dentex | reverse complement strand
CCCGAAGCGACTGAAATATCCACAGCGCCACAGAGCTGCCACAGTGCAGGAAGAGAGGGAGAGGGCTCGCGTGAGTAGAAGGAGGTGAGTTTGAGGTACACCTCATCAGAAAGGTTTGATGCAGCGGTAAAAACAACAAAAAACTGAAAAAACGAAGAGAAAAAGGGAGATTCAGGGGAGATCCGGTGAGAAGCGGCAGCCAAAAATGCGCGCAGCGTACTCCCAACCGGAAGCCAATACATAAGAGGTTGCTCTGATGTATTTACGCCGGCAGAAGGTTATGCTGTACATAAATGTAGCATCGTAACATGGTATAACGTGTTCACACCAGTAAAACAGTTTAGCAGCTGTAAGTGTTAATGATCCTCAAGGCGGATGAGGATGTTTGTGTAGCGCCAGTTGAGTTGTCATTCTGCACACACTCATGTCATTATGATCTTGACTAGCGTTCGAGTTCCTCGCAGTGTTCTTCCCCTATTTTTTATCTTACCTTTGTCATGAGGCCCACCAGAGCAGCAGATCATAGGAATATTTGGGGATTGAAAAACATTTGTCAAAAAAGTAAAACAAAGGATATTTCTTCTTTTAAAAAATAATGAAACTAAAAATGTCATTCTAAACGGAGACAGCACTTTGATTTCTTTTAATTGCGGCGCCGCCACTCATCAGGAAACGAAGCCCGGAGAAGCTGAGAGATACGTGAAAAGCTTCACAGATCCCGTTTTTTTCCCCCCGGGGGGTGAGTCTCTCACGCATTCTCTTTCTTCCCCCCCACTTCGCCTTTTTGAGCTTTGCCTCTGAACGTTCCTATTCTGTTCAGGTGCTCTGAAGCACCGGCTGCTCTTAATACAGTACCTTATTTTCACTACCAGGCAACAGCAGTGAAGGTTGTTGCTAAGGGATAACTTCAGACCAGTATAAAGGTCTCTAGCAGAGCCAAGGGGGATTTCATCTAGACCTTTTTAATGCATAGAAGTTAGCACTACTGATAAAAAAAGTGTGGTGTCGTTTTATAATGACTCAGGTGGAAAAAGCTTGTGTAATTCTACTTTTTTCAGTATTACTCTGGAAGTTTTGTACCTCAAGTCTTAATAAAATAGCATATTTTACATTTGAAAGGTTAAACAGGGGCATAGCCGGAACTTTTCTATTGGGGATAACAAGGTCCAGTCATTTAGTGCCATCCCAATAAAATAACTGGGTCTAGAAATCCCCCACTCCCTTCAGTAGAAAAAATCTAGCCAGGCCCAGTCACTTTATTTTGTTTGCACTAATTAACTGGGCCTAGCTGGTAAGCAGAAGTGTGCATACACTACATGGACAAAAGTGTTAGGATGCCTGACCATTACACCAACAAGGCTCTGTGCGGGCCGGTCAAGTTCTTCCACACCGAACTCATGCAACTATGTCTTTATAGAGTTTGCTTTGTGCCCTGCGGCACAGTCATACTGGAATAGAAAAGGCCTTCCCCAAACTTGGAAGCATGGCTTTGTCCAAAATGTCTTAGTATGCGGAAGCATTAAAATTGTCTTTCACTGGAAGGAAAGGGCCTAGCACAAACTCTGAAAAACAGGTGTGTCCCAATACTTTTGTCCATATAGTATTTTATGATGATGAGAGTGGAAAGGTGAAATATAATGTCCATTAAATATATATGCCCATGAAGACGTTTTAAAACATATTTTGACCATTTTATTGCATTCTGAATCATTCAGACGTTAACCTGTTGATTCAGAATGCAATTGTGGGCCTTTGCATAATATACAATAAATGTGTTAATACATAATTGCATAGTGTAATAATAAAAACAGCAGTAACTCTTTTTGAATTGACATTAAACAACATTGATGTTCAAGCTATCATCAGTTCACCTGATTTTACTTTGGCTAGTTAGCATAATCCTCATGGCGTTGGCTTTGACTGTGCATTGTCATCAGTGGGCGGTACCTGGCTTGGCCAATGACCGTACACCATACAATTTGGTGGGCGGTCCCGTGTTAAAAGTGGCCTATCAGAGCTATATACTCTCCTGCACTACCTGGCTTGGCCAATGACCTTACACCGCACACTTTGGTGGGTCGCCCCATGTTAAATGTGGTCTTTCAGAGCCCTACGCTCTCCTGCAATAGGCCAATGACTGTAAAGGGCTTGGCTCTCTGTGTGTTTATCTTGTCGAGACGATCTTCATTCATGTTTTTTCACTTTTCTTTGAACGGCTGTGGGACAAGGGGAAGTGGGGGGTAGTGTGTGGGGAGTGGGGGCCAGTGTGGTGGAGATGCAAAGCAAAGCTTTAACTGGGGGACGCTGGCCTTTCAAACACCATCCCAAAGTAGTGATAGCTTTTTAAAATCCCACTCTCTTCGAAGATGCATCCTCAGAAGGTGCCTTATCTGAGTTTAAACTGGAAAATTCCACTCTAGAGGGTCCTACCGTACCACTGGGGGTGGGGGGCATGTTTACAACAGATGTAGCCTTAGCGGCCCTTTATATACAGCTTCTATTTTCAATCCAGACAACTTTGAGAGTAAGGAAGTTAAAGGTAAAACGTTCTTTAAGCCATTTTGAAAATACATTTCAATGCATTTTAAACAGTTTCTTTTGGGTTTATACTATTTCTGACTCGTAGCTCACTAACACACGATAAAGTTCTGATACTTGTCAGTCAAGACCAATTTATTGTTTGTAAATAGAAGTGAAGATATTTTATTATGATAAGAATGGAAAAATAAAAGATGAAACATCATTTAAGCCATTTTTAAAGCACATTTTGAACCTTTGAATTCATTCTGAATCATTCTTAGTTAGACCAAGGTTCAGTGTGTTCAGCAAGTAGTCCAGCTTTAGCCACACATATTCAGCTCGCCATGAGTCATAACACACTCCAACACATTTAATTTCTCATTTTTAATCATGTTTACAACAGACGTAGCCACAGTGGTCTTTTATGTACAGATTCTATTTACTTTTTTCACCCTGATATAGACTATTTCTGACTCATAACTCACTGAGACGTGGAAAAATTCTGATTTCTGTTCCAGACCATTTTAATATTTCTAAGGTAAAGTGTAGATATTATATTGTAATGAGCCAGCACATCAGGGCTGGCTCCCATGAGCCTTTGCGGGGCGGGTGAGTAGCCACTTGGCCTGTTGTGTGTGTTTTGGGGACATTTTTCGGGGGGTTGTGTGATGTTATGTGTGTCATGTTCGTAATGTGTTCTTCGGTGTGTGTATAAATGTGTTATTTTATGTGGGTTTGAGCCCTTCTCGTCTGTCACCATCCTCCGGAGTATTGTGGACCGGAGGGTAGTGAGAGATGAGAAAGGAGGGCTCAGTGTTGGAGTTGGGTGCTGTACTGGGTTATTCAGATAGGAGCACAGTACAACCTTGTGAGTCTATATTTTGAGACAGCTGCTTGTATAATAAACAGACAGCTGCTTGATAATCAGCATGTCTTTGTCTTCTGTCCCTCATGCTCGCCACAATATTATGATGAAAGTGCAAGATAAAAGATCATCAATTAAGCAATCTTTAAAGCATATTTTGAACATTTTAATGCATTCTGAATTCATTCTGAGCCAAACCAGTGCACTCTGAAACGTTTCCTTTATGACTTTTAATCATGTTTACAACAGTTTCTCTTGACTTTTCTCCACCCTGATATGTACTCTTTATGACTCAGTTCACTGAGACAAGTAAATTTATTGTTTGTAAGTAGAAGTGCAGATACTTTATGATGATGAGAGTGCAAAGATAAAAGATAAAACATCATTTAAGCTAATTTTTAAAACATATTTTAATGGATTATGACTATGATTATGAGCCTGAGCCAAACCAATGTGGTTGAGCTTAATCAGCCTGTCTTTTGTTTTTGTACTTTCTTTTTTTTTTATTTGCATGACCTCTAAAGTTAATTTAGGTGCCCTTTAACTGCGATGTTAACATGCATTATCCTGCAGCGGATTAGCTCTGTGCTCACACGTTGATTAGACCCAACACTCGTGTCCAGTCTGCTCAACAAGCACAATTTCAGCCCTAATCCTGCTTTCACCTGCGGCTTGAAGCTGGCCGGCATGACTGAAAGGCATTCTGACCGCCGGCCAAACGAAGTGGTTATTCTCCAACCGGAGGACAAAATGTAATCCTCTCAACAATTTTTCTCTCCTCTGCTGGGGAGGGGGAGGGGGAGGGTAATGCACCTGGCCTGATCTCTCAACCCTTCCTTCTCAGGACAGAAACTGCCACAGAAAACATGGAAAACCTTGGGCAGGAGATTAAAGACTTTTCTGCTGGACTGATTAATCGCCGGCCTTTATCTTCCCCCTAAATCTGGCCTGATGTCCATTGTCCTCCACCAAGTGGATCCGATAACATCGGGGCGAAGAGCTGAGCGCGGGCTGCTCCTCTATATGATAATGAATAACTCTACAGCTGATTGATTGATGTGAGCTGAAGATAAGGCTCAGGTGACTGCTATCTGAAACGTTTTCATTTTTTAAAATTTTATATCCTTTAAAGTTTTTATTTTTTCCCCCCTATTTCACATGAACACTTCATCAAAACAGGTTAGATAATTGGAATATTATCTCCCATTCCAACCTGAAAAAAACAAACAAACAAAATAGATATTTGTCAAAAAAAAATAATGTGGTATGTTTCTTCTATTTAAAAAGCCATTTTGAAAAAATCAAAATACCTACACTTATCACAGTGCTAGAAATGACTTGGCAAATTATCTTACATCCAGAAAGTATTTGTAATATTTCATATTATTTAATATTAGTATGTAAACATGCAAATAAATGTAAATGGAACTGCATTGTTTATGTAAAATAAATCCATAATGATAAAAATAATGATTATTGATCATTTTTTTTTAATTGTTGTTCTAAGCATGGCTGTTAGGTGTCCATTTGCAATCCCATGATGCCTTGGGTTAAGTGTGTTGATCAATCACAGGCTGTGTTTCTGATTGAGAGCTCTGATCTGAAATGTATTGCACAATGGAATAACATGAGGTTGACCTCATTATCCAACTTACAGATCTATACCATTATTAGTACACTTTCCGTAATTATATTGATAATATAAAAACACAATGTGCTTCACATGTTCTGTAGATTTTCTAAGTGAAAATAAATTCTCATTTGAAGACCAACCTAAAAAAAGGCATTTTTGGTGAAAATTCTGATTCGCTTAAAAAAATATACAAAATTATATATGGGGGGTCCTCGGGTTATGACAGTTTTGTCCAATGACAGTGACGTAACACTTTGGTGTACGTTGAAACACACCCTAGCCTAAGTCACTTACTGATCCTAACACAGTTGTAATCTGGAACATAAAAACACAACTAAGTCACAGAAAAAGGAGAAGGACATAAATTTAACATAAAAGGAAATAAACAGTCCAAAATGGTGTTGGTAAGCGTACTGGAGGCGTTAACTTCAACATACTGGGAAACGCCAACTACCGCCTTGTTACTGCATATTCTTCCGCCGCTCGCAACGAAACTAGTTCACCCATGTAGTCCATAAGTACAACGCATAAGTGTTTGTATAAGCCGAAACACTTGCTTCTTAATTAATTAAAGGTTTTATGTGAGTAAGCGTTGTAAACTAGAAACGTTGTATGTCGAGACTGTCATAACCCGAGGACCCCTTGTAATTAAAAAAAATATGAAATGTGGCATAACCTTTGCACAACTTATGTTTTATGCTTCACTTTACTCCCAGTGTGTTAACTTCAACTAATAAACAGGACCTGTGCATTATAATGTGCAAAAGTGTCTCTGTAAAGTGTGTGGATTTACTTACACTTAAACAAAATCAATAGCACATGTAATCTGACTAGGGGCGCTTTAACCTTTGCACACTAATGTAGATGTGTTTTTCTCATTTAGGTCTCTTGGTTAAACTATATTGACATGGACATCAGGTACACCAAGTGTATTAGTCAACCTGGGAGGGGGGGGTGGGGTGGGGGAAGGGGGCTCAGCAGCTAGAAGACTAATGTTGCTAATTAACACTCAATAGAGTCACAAAGCTATTCCTGTTCACCAACACTCCTCTAAACCCCCTCAAACTGCTTCCAGATTTTCATGAAGATGGAACAGACTTATAAATGTGCTTTAGCTGCCTGTAGCGGCCAAGTTTAGTTCATTTTTATAGCTTTTGTCACAGATGGCAGACGCTAGAGGTCACCCATTTTCTGCTCTGCAGGTTCTTTTATTTTGACATGTTCTGAGCAGACCGGTTTTGGGTTTGTTTATTATTAGTTTCAGCTGACCAGTGTGCTCAGGGAAAATGATGTTCTGTTTGTATTGGTTTGTGAGTTTTGGGGGTTTGTATTTAAGTTAGCTTTCTGTCATGTTTCAATTGTCTGTCATCCCTCACAGTGTCATTAGTTGTGTGCCTGTCCTCTGTGTTTTGTAAAGAGTATCAGTCTTCGTGCCTGGTTTGGTTTTGTTTTGTTTTGACTTATTAATAAAGAATCATAGCAAAATGGAAGTCTGCGCCTGCACCTCCTTGGACGGGACACACCCATATGTGACAGAACGCTGCCAAGAGAGGATACGTGGCCTAGCCAGCCGCTACCTCCAGCTACACAGCCTAGCCAGCCGCTAACGGAGGCTGCGTGGCCTAGCCCGCCGTCCATCTATGCCTCGAGGGAGATCCAGCAGTGCCTGGAGGAGCAACAGGGCCAGTTGGACTGGCTTGTGGAAGTGGTCGCGGACCTGGTCCTCACCCTCAGCTGAGGGTCCTCACCAGCTTCATGGCCTAGCCAGCCACCAGGTACACAGCCTAGCCAGCTGCTATCCCCAGCCTCGGCTCCAGGGTCCCTGTTCCAGCTGGCTCTCCAGGCGATGCCTACTCCACCAGCCCCAGAGGATACATGGCCTAGCCAGCCACTCATAGAGGCTACGTGGCCTAGCCAGCTGCTCCCAGAAGCTACGCAGTCTAGCCAGCCATACACAGAGGCTATGTGGCTTAGCCAGCCGCTACCCAAAGCTAAGCGGCCTATCCAGCCGCTCCCCGAAGCTAAGTGGCCTAGTCAGCCGCTCCTGAAGCTAAGCGGCCTAGCCAGCCGCTCCCCGAAGCAGTGTGGCCTAGCCAGTTGCTCCCCGAAGCGAGGCGGTCTAGCCAGCCGCTCCCAGAAGCTGAGCGGCTAAGCCAGCCACCCATGAAGTGACGCCACCTAGCCAGCCACCTTTTGAAGCTAAGCAGCCTAGCCAGCCACCCTTTGAAGCTAAGCAGCCTAGCCAGCTGCTCTCCGAAGCTAAGCAGCCTAGTCAGCCGCTTCCTGAAGCTGCGTCCGAACAGCAGCTGATGCACCAAGTGAGGAGCACGGTGCAGGATACTCAAGAGCACAACACTCACACAACCAAGAAATGTAGACTTGCAATGCCGTGAAAGATTTTTTTTTGTTTTGTGCTATTGAGCTAGCTGTCATGTGTCAAAGCAACACCAGCAAATGACCCTGCCAAGCTGTTGTTTTGGTTACATATGTTTATAAACCATCTTTATGATGTATTTATCACCCTCCATATTTATTTATAACTACTATGGCACCGTAACCATAGCATCCACAGCTTGTGCTGTTGTACAACAAACAATCATTCTGTTGAATGAGTCAAAGTCAAATGAGTGAACATCCTAGCACTGATGAGATATTTAGCTGCTCTGCAGTCAGGCAGCACAATAGAAGTGAATACAAGAACAATACAGAAGCTTTGGGGGAAAATCTGTTGACTAGTTTTAGCAATGTTAGCTTTGTAGCTTTGATTTTGAACAAAAGATGCAAAATGTGGACTCCAAACACATCTCAGACGATGGGTGACATTTGGGATAAGTGGCAAATTGTCCAAATTTGTTTTTACCCTGAACTGTTCCTAAAAAATCAGAGTTTTTGTTGCAGTGAATTGATGTTTGGATTAAATTGCTCTAGTTTGTGTTTATATCTTTTCCCTCATTCAAACCAACCTCTCCTCCCCAAACCTCCAAATGTCTTTTCGCCACAGAACTTCAAAGGTCTCAGCACTAAATAAGTGTGTCATTCCGTAGTCATGAAACCTTCATGTTTTTAATGGGAAAGAGACTCGGTAATGCTGTGTAAAAATATTTGATTGTTAAAACTGGAGGAAATCATTTCGTTTAGTGTGCTCGCTGTGGGATTGCTTTACATGAAGAAAGCACCTGCAAATACAGAGCGACTGCTTGCCAAATGGGGCCGGGACTACATATGTCTTGCTGCCATAAGCACCTGACACCTGTGGCTGGGACTGCAGTTGCTACCAAAGGTGTGATTAATTGCTAGAACATGGACGTGTTGGGATGTAAATGTGGAAACATTCAGAAACATGAAATTAAATTGAGTTCATGTGTATAACATTTTAAAGCCGTAACATTAAAACCACTTGCCTAATATATTGCAGGTCCCCACTGTGCCTCCTAAAAAAATCTGACTCATCTAGGCCTGGACTCCACAAAACCTCTGAGGGGCTGTGGTTCTGCACCAGTCCTGTAAGCCGTGAGGATGAGCCACCATAGATCAGACCTAGTTTGTCCATCACATCTCACAGAAGCTCGATCAGACTGAGATCTGGGAAATCTGGAGGCATCTTGAACTCCTTGTGATGTTCCTGAACAGTGTTTGCAGTGTGATGGGGCATCATCCTGGTGAAAGAGGAACTGCCATTAGGGAACAGGGTCTCCATGAAGGGCCAAAGTTGGTCTGCAGTGTTTAGGTGTCAAAGTAACATCTACATGAATGCAGGACCCAAAGTTTCCCCCAGTACATCTCACTGCTTCCACCGACTAGCCTTCTTCACTTAGTGGATTCTGGTACCATCTCTTCCCCAAGTAGACACACACACACACACACACACACACACACACCTGGCCATCCACATGATTAAGAAGAAAATGTGCTTCATCAGACCAGCCCACTTATTCCATTTCTCCATGGTCCAGTTCTGATGTCCATTGTTGTAGCTTTTAGTGGTAAATAGGGGTCATCATGGACACTCTTACTGGTCTGCAGACCCATACACTGCAGGGGGCACTGCACTGTGTGTCCTGACCCCTTTCTATCAACATTTTTTTCTATTAACATTCTATGAACATTTTCAGCAGTTTGTGCAACAGCAGCTCTTCTGTGGGATCAGACCAGATTGGCTGGTCTTCACTCCCCATGTGCCTTAATAAGAGTGCCCATGAACCTGTCGCTGGTTCTCTGGTTCTCCTTTCCTAAGAGCACTGGTAACTTCTGACCAGGACCCCCCTCCACAAGACCTGGATATGTTCAGTTGTTCGGACATCATAGTTTGGTGCTTATCAAAGTATCTCAGACCCTTTTGCAAATTTTTCTGCTTCAGCATTGAATTAAAGAACTGACTGTTCACTCACTGTCTTACATAATAACCAGATCATCAGTGTTACTCCTTTAATCTGTCAGTGGTTTTACTGTTGGGCCTAATCAGTGTATATGAAAATGTGTTGGGTGTCAAATGTTTGTGGTGTCATAACACCATTACATTAAAGATGGGCTTTTTAAGTTATAAAAAGTGAGTTTTACATTTCCATGACACAAGCTCTGTAAGTATTCAGCACAAGAGATAGACACGGACTAAACCAAAGGCCGAGTCATACAATAGTGTACATCTGTTACTAAGCAACCTCATCATCCAGCGTGCATGAGGTTCATTCATGACAGGTCTATTTCTGTGGCAGGTGCTGAAAGAATGAATTTTTTGGGTCATGGCAGTGAAATAGATCATGATGCAACATATTTCGGCCCACAATGGCCTTTTCTCATTTTTTTATTTAACCTGATTTGCATTAACTGATAACTGAAACCTGAGGCACATTATGTTAGGGCATTATGTTTGCCTCAGCTCCCTCAAAGATTATAAACTATAAATGGTGATTCTTGCATTTTCTTTGATTATTTATGCCTCATGGAAACGAGTGGAGATGCAGATTCTAATCTGTCATTTCAAACCACATTTTAGCATCTTTAAATGGAAGAGATGTTTAATCGTGATTTGAATTTAAGAAGTTACTATGCATTCAGTCCCATTTGCCAGAAACAAACAAATATTTTGTTTTTGTCATATTTGTAATATAACTATAAATATATGTTTTATTTGTATGAAATTTTATATAATTTACTATAGCTTAAATATTTGTATATTTTGTTTTTTATATATGTGCTGGGCACGTTAACGTGTTATTATCTTTAATGCATTATTTACTTATCCTTTTATTTTGAAAGTTCATTGGTATTTTGTGCTCATGAGCGCACAGAGAATGCAGCTCTTCGTCTAGGCCGGTTTTTGCAGGGGTCAGGCGTCCCATTACTTTTGTTCATATTATATGGACAAAAGTATTGGGACGCCAGACCATTACACCAACAGGGACTTTAATGACACTGCATTCGAATATATAGACTTTCATATGGAGTTGGTCCCCCTTTGCAGTTGCTATAATGGTTCCGCCATTATGGGTTAATAGTGTGTTGTGAACAGAGAAGATGAAATAAAGGGTTCAACGTTATGTTATGAAGATGAAATAAAGGGTTCAACGTTATGTCATGAAAGTTTCGAGGGCCTTTCATGAACATTTGCACACTGGGGTCGTCAAATTCCCTCTTGACTTCATCAGCCTCACATCCAGCCTCTCAGTGAAAGCAGCTCAGCATGGAATTCCATATCCAAATAATCCCTCTTCTTCCAAAAAAGAGGCGATATGATGCAAAATAGGAAATCTCAAAAAACCCCGCTAATATTAGCCAGGCCATCAGCGGATGCTTTTAAACTGAGTTCAAAGTGTTTGCATTATGAATGTTGGAATGTTAAAAAAAAATGTTAAATAGCAGTAATTCCTGCCATCCTTTAATAAAACTAAATATTTGCCTAATGAATCTGCTTACAGGTCTTAGTTACCACCATAGAAGTACTGGGCACATTTTGAATTTTTTTTAAATAAGTAAAAAAATATATAGGTGCACAATATATTATCTTTTAAATACAAGCGAAAGTATAAATATTTATAAATAACACACCTGAAAGCAAAGCAAATTCTACATCTTAGCCAGTAGCTAGAGTAACAGAGGGAAGGGCTCGTTTTAATGGTTACTATAAAGTCTATTCCATTCACATTTCATTTCAGCTCTGTATTGATTGAATCAGGCTGACATCTTTTAATCCAATTCAACAAGAAGAATTTAATACAGTTATTCTTTCTACAAAATCTTCTACTTGTACACTCCTACAAATTTGCTTATAGAAGTCCTACCAGTAAGTATTGGACCTCTCCTATCAGTATTAAACTCCTCACTTCATACTGGGTATATTCCAAAAGCCTTCCAAGAAGCAATCATGAAGCCTCTGTTAAAAAAAAAAAAAAAATCTTGATCTATGCAAGTTCTCACATTTTTGACCTATCTACCAATCTACCATTGCTATCTAAATTGTTTTTGTTTGTTACTATATAACTATATGCTATCAGTTTGTAAGAGTTAATGGAGAATCATCAGCCAAAGTAAAATATGGTGTCTCACAAGGTTCTTTCCCAGGACCTCTTTTATTTACAGTGTACATGTTGCCATTAGGTATGATAATCAGTAAACATGGAAACACAGATGACACACAACTTCAAATATCTGCCAATCCACATGATAATCATAGATGTAATAAGACTGAGAATTGCATTAAAGATAAAAATATATATTTACATATATTAGGGGTAATTAATTAGATTACAAAAATTTATCTAATTAATTACAAGCGCTCTGATTAATTAATCTAAATTAATCACACACATTTTTGCTATAAAAGTATTTTAAATGAGTGAATGAATACACATCTCTTTTATTTAATAACTGTTTAGGCACTGTTCATGTGCAGTAATGGTCACAGTAATCAAAATTATGACCTAATATGCTGAGGGGAAAAAATCTAAAATGCTTCGGCAAAGAACAATGATAGAACGAAGCCCATCTGTAAGGTGCAGTTTAAGACACTGTACATAGAAGCATGGGTGTTCTGAAGAATTATGCTGCCTTGTCGAAAAATGCTACCTTCAAGTTTATAGTTCATACAGTTTATAGTTAGTTTATAACACTGATAATGATAAGAACTAGGCAAGTAATATGCATAATCAGAGAACAACATATTGTGTTTGAAAAATATATTTTATAAGCAGTCGACTGATTCATGCTACCCTATCAAAAAATGCTACCGTGAAGCTTATACAGTTTATACAGTCAGTTTAGCACTGATAATGATGAGAAATAAGCACATAGTATACATAATTCGAGGAAACAGATTTTATTTAAATGAGAGGAGCCTAGATAGATAGATAGATCTTTAGAGGTGCATAGAGCCAGTTCATACAGTCAGGTTCTAACATTGAGAAATGCTACCGTGAAGCAGGGTGTTCTGATGATTCCTGCTTCTAATACAGCTGCCAGTGTCCCAAGGTAGCACAGATTTATGAGCGTGGCATTGAATCACAAGACTGTGGAACTGCACATATGCAGAAGGGCACGGTAGCACATCTCGATGGGTAGCATGTTTCAGCAGAACGCCGGCCCGGGTTAAAGTCACGTGGTACAATTAATCAGTGTCAATTTTTTAAGTGTTATATTTTCTGAGTAATTGATCAAAATCGATGCATTAATTCACCACCTCTGATATATATGTAACCTTTTATATATATATATATATATATTAGAGGTGTTGTGTGTTTACAGTGACGTATAGGACTGAAAATAAAACACAAATAAGTAAGTAAGTAAATAAATAAATAAATAAATGCAGATAGAAAAGAATGAAATCCCATCTCGATCGGCGCAACAGAAATGTGAGGCCCTCTGATTCAGATTTTCTGCCAAAAGGAGACTTTCATTAACGGAAATCTCTGGTGCATAGGCGGTTGGGGGGGATGAAGCCGACTCATTTCTGAGGCAGCCACTAAGATTCCCAGACTTCCGTCTGTACGTGTGCGGCTGTTGAACTGTACTTTGCTTCGTTCGGGAGGATCACACTGCTGGCAGAGAGCCTGGAGGGCAGGAGCCAATTAAAATGAAGCTCTTCCAGTTCATTCATGAGCAAAAGAGCCTTCGGGGGAAAATATCTCAAAAATGTGGAAGAGAGTGGATTGTTTGACCACTTTAACCTGCTTTAAAGGGCCCACATTTCTTTAAAGATCTGAGTCTGAAGTAAACAGTGTTGGAGCGGAGCTAACCGTCAGATCCATATCCAGAAGCCAGGCTGCAAAAATGACTGTTTAATGAATTGTGTTTTTGATGCTAAAAGGACACAGTCCTGTGATTACAAAATTTAGGACCAGAAACTGGATTTGCTGTGTTTTAGCCTAGATGGATGTTACATGTATAAAAATTAGGGGTGTCGAATTAACAAGTTAATTTCGATCAATTACTCACAATTAATACATTCTGTCGAAACATGCTACCCATCGAGATGTGCATGCTCATAAATCTGTGCTACCTTGGGATACTGGAAGCTGTATAATTTTTGACAAGACAGCATAAATCGACAGAACACCCCACTTTACAGTAGCATTTCTCAGTGTTAGAATCTGACTGTATAAACTGACTCTATGCACTTCTAAAGATCTATCTATCTATCTATCTAGGCTTTGCATATTATTTGCCTATTTCTCATCATTATCAGTGATAAACTGACTGTATAAACTGTATAAGCTTCAAGGTAGTGTTTTTTGACAAGGCAGCATAAATCGACAGATACTAGCTGTCGATTTGCGCTACGGTAGCATCAGAACACATGTGCTTGTGTGTACATTGTCTTAAACTGCAGCTTACAAATGGACTTAGTTCTATCATTGTTC
This sequence comes from Alestes dentex, assembly GCA_037576975.1. NCBI lineage: Eukaryota > Metazoa > Chordata > Actinopteri > Characiformes > Alestidae > Alestes > Alestes dentex. The sequence continues at coordinate 4,354 of JBBIGA010154396.1, read as the reverse complement.
TTTGAAAAAAAAAAAAGATTGATGAGAACTAAAAGTAAGGGTGAAAATAGGTGATGTAAAATACATTTAATCAGTAAACACAACCACATAAAATCTGTGTCTAATCAGGGGTTAAAATGAAATAAGAAAAATGTAAGATGTGGCCCCTTTAATGAGACATATATTAAGAAACGCTCTTCCATTAGACGTGAGTTGGATGGAAGTTCTGGAAAGAGCCCTTGGCTGTAATCTCATATTTGCTGATTTTTGGAGGCTGAATTGTGTTCGGTCCTGTGCAGACCACTGAAAGGTTTGAAAACATTCTGCTAAACAAGTCTGTTCTTTTTAAGAAGACGATAGTCCGGACCACCGGAGGCAGAAAGACTCGGGGAATTGGCACTTGACCTGTGCATCCATGCGGAAACAGAGATGCTTCCATTTAAAAGAAACATGCTTAATGTAATTTATTCGGGATGCTACATTTATATTGGAGTGGAGACCTGACCAGATTTCCACAATAATCCAGGCAATTCTGTTGAACTTTTGCATCAGTCATTCCTCACCTGCCTAATGACTGTTCAAATGTAAAACTTTCACTGAGAACCACTGTGGCCAGAGTCACTCCAGGAGTATTGGCTGGTCTTTTTGTCCACCAATGAAACGGGACCACCACTGACCAGATATTACGCACTTTTGCATTGCTATGCAGGAACCATGCTGTATGTAAAAACAGTACTGCAATGGGATGGAAGACGTAGGTTTGATTTTCCAGTGTTTCTCAGTCCGGTAACAGTGTTAGTCCGGTAAGAGTTTGATGGCCGGTCATCGTCCCAAAACCACGCCCATGAAGTCGAACTGAGTTTTTCTTTCTCTGTATCCTTTTGCCTTGTGATGAAAACCTAACCCAGCTAACTTGTTAGCGATGTCCTTGTATACCTTGGCATTTCTCACAGTGAACATTTACATTTGTTAGTTCCACAGAAAACTCCCACTGAAATTTTCAGTAGTGCTTGTACTTCATCAACTTCCCAGTTGTTTTTTTGCATCTCCATTGTTTTGTTTGTGTTTTGTGAGAACAGTAGAAAAACAGTTGCATCTTTCCATGTTGTGATGACATTTTGACCAATCAGAAAGCAGTGATGCATTCAGCTCGGCTCCGGCCTGCTTTCAGTTCTGCCATCGAGCCGCTTGGTTATTGCTCGGGTACGACTCGGGTAGGGGTTGCTTTATTTGTGATGGCAAAAATATATTCGCAATACAGCATGGATCCTTGTGCCAGTAGAAAAGCATCAATTATTAGCATTTGTCTCATAGTGGTCCCATTACATCGACATTCAATTGGTGGTCCCATTCTAATTTCATGGTAGAAAAAGGCTGATGAATTATGGTCTACAGTCTGTGGCTGCAGGCCTACAGAGCACACCATGAGACCTGTGTTTCTGGTAAAACGACCAGTTTGATCAGAATGAAATGATCGTACCCACCTCATTCACTTCCACAGAGCATTCGCAGCACATCTGAGTGTCTGAGAGAATCAGAATCAGAAAACTTTATTTATGCCGGAGGAAATGGTTTATAAAAGCTGGAGGGTTGGAATTGAGGCTCCAACAATAAGTACCAGTAAATGTGGCATAGCATGTCTGATTAATCTGAAACCTGTGTTTACAAAAAATTTGAAAAGCAGGCAGAAGAAGACCCCCTGCTCCCAGGGAAGCTAATAATAGGGCTTCTATTCAGTGCTGTAGAAATGGAGGTGTGGGTGCTATATCTGAGGTGTTTCTTGTGTTATACTGTGTGAATAAGCTCAGAAGTTAGAGAATATTCAGATGCCAGGTATTGACAAACCAGTCCTAATGATAAGGTTAATGTTAAGACACTCTGTGGTGAAACTCATCTGGTTAGTGTTTAAGGGTTTAGGCTTAAGCTGTGGGCTGAGATTTAGAATAGGGTTAGAATTCATTTTAGGCTCCTTTAAGTTAGAATTGTAAAATAGCAGCAGTTATTAAAGTAGAATGGATTTTCGTTGTTCACAGTAGTGGTGAATGGAACCAGACACATTAAATCACATTAAATTATTATGAATGTGCTGCCTAATGTGCAAGACATTGCTGCAAAGGTTTTAGTCTAAAACACAATTTAAAAACCCAATCATGGTGGAGGGATACATGCCGGGTGTTATGAGGCAAAATAGTATCTGAAGAAAACTGATTTAGTTCAAATTTTACAATAATGAACATCCATGTAAACACAAATGTGGAGCTTCACTGGGGTCAGTAGTGAATAAAACGGCTGGATTTGTGTTGGAGATTCCATTCACCACCACTATGAAGAAATCAGAGTCTCTACCATTTCACACCAAATCCAGCTCTTAATTATTGGGGGTTTGGAATTCCCATTTCAAGTGATGCAATTCCAAGCTTTTGAACAGTAGGTGTGTTTTGTGGGTAAAATCAGCTTGCAAAGTTAAAAAAATATACATACAAATGTACTTCTGAGCTGGAACAAAACAGCAGGTTGGCCTTCAACACTGGAGAAAATGTATATCTGCAGCAGAGCTTGGCAGAGAGTTGACTTACCACTGTGTGTATCTTTGAAATTACATCTGAGGGAAACTTGATTTGGATCCAATTTTAGGCACTGGATAAAAGAGGCAAAAAACATTATAATAATAATTTTGGCTTGGCTGGGCTTGCTGGTGGAGTGTATTCGGTACACAGTCATATCCCGGGGTCTGCTGTCATGAACCCTTCTGAAATAATTGAGTCCAGGGCATAAGTGACCTTTTGTATTGCCATTTACTTTATATTTTATTCCAAAATTGGACCTTCACTTCTGGAGTGCTCTGGGGTTGAACTTTCAATTGAGAAACATAGAATCTTTCACCTTTCCTTCACAACATCTTAGATAAGATGTTTTATTTAATGAATGTGAAGCTTATATTCGTTTGCATTCTATTTTGGCTTCTGTAAATGTTCCAAACTGATGTCGGACAAGGCTGAGGGTACAGCAACAATGACAGCAGCCTTGAATGGCCTGCTCAACACGCTGCCTTATCTCAGCACTGGAGATCCACAAAAGGAATTCATGGCAGACTGCAATGTCCCTGCCTCTCCTCTCCCCTGGATGAATCAGGGCAGATGAATCAGAGTCTGTGTTTGAGGGGGTTGTGAATAAGGTTACCAATTCGAGAACATCTCAAGGTCCAATCCGCTCCTATAAAAGCTGTCCAACATCCACCATCCACTGAACAATGTGGAGGATGAAAAGAGCCTTAATGTTGCTCAAAGTCAAAGAGAATTCAAACTTCAAAAATGTAACATTTTATATGTTCAACTTTTAGATTGCAAGTGAGCGCAACAAATGGTAAATTTTCATCATATGGCAAAACAACTGGTTTGTAGTGATGTCTGAAGTGTCAGACGACATACTCAGGCGGGCTGGGGTGCCAGCCCACCACAGAGCATACACACCATTCACTCACACCTACAGTCAATTTAGAATCCTCAGTTCACCTGATGCGCATGTCTTTGGATTGTGGGAGAAACCAGAGACCCCGGAGGAAACCCATGCCACCACGAGGAGACCATGCAAACTCCAGGCACAAAAGATCAGGACGACCATGCTTGAGACAACACCGCTACCCACTGCACCACCGTGGGGCCCTACACCATTTTTATTTGTTGAAATCAGAGTTCTAAGGGTTAAGAGCATACACATACAAATTTCAACAAATAAAAATTATCCTAAATGACCTTCTGTTTATAACAAGTTATATGAAAAGAGATACGAGGTGTAACATGCTGTATTCTCATATCAGATCTCATATATATATAGAAAACGAAAAACAAAATGGAACACATTTCTAGCTTTAATTTCTAGTACTTTGCAAAAGTCTTGAGCTCCCCTCATTGCTTTATATTCTGATTTGAATCACCTTGTAGGTGGAAAAATAATATTTTCTGCCTGTCAAATTTGGTATCTTTGAGTAGATTTTGGTATATTGAGTAGATTAAACTCAGCACCACCAGTATACTGATCCCTGCCTGATCATCTGGAATCATCTCCACCTGTTTCTTCACTGGTTCAGGTCTTAAGTTACATATATATGTGTGTGTGTGTGTGTGTGTGTGAGAGAGTGTGTGTGTTTATGTATGTGTGTGTGTGTGTGAGAGAGAGTGTGTGTATGTGTGTGAGAGTGTGTATGTGTGTGAGAAAGAGAGAAAGATAGAGTGTGTGTGTGTGTGTGTGTGTATGAGTGTGTGAGTGCATGTGTGTGTGTGTGTGTGTGAGTGTGGGTGTGTGTGTGTGTGTGTGTGAGTGTGTGTGTGTGTGAGTGTGTGTGTGTATGAGTGTGTGTGTGTGTGAGTGTGTGTGT
>JBBIGA010154377.1:0-18229 GCA_037576975.1 Alestes dentex | reverse complement strand
GTGATCAATAATTAATTACATACTAAACTAATAATAGGCTAATAGGAAACTCCATTAGTAGTGCGCGTGTGTTGGTATGGTTTGGGGGAAGCATGGGGCCCAAAAAGATTTTCTTTCAGGGGGCCCAAAATTGCTAGCTACGCCCCTGACTCTGACCACAGCCAGTTATTCTTTATTAAAATTATGAAGGTTGACGTTGCTTACCCAGAAACTAAACAGTCCAAAACCACCTGCCTCAAAATAAATCTTTGTGTGCAGAGCTGTTTCTGAATTAAATCAAGCCTGGCTTGTGTAGGTGAGGTTGGAGTTATCTCTTTTTTGGCACGGGGATCTTTCCTGATCAATTCCATATTAACTGGCTTAGATGCTTCGACAGATGCTCATTGAGTTTACAGTGTTGGAAAGTCTTTGCCCACACTTGCCTTGTGCTAATCATATTCACACTCAAACATGCACAATCTGCTGAAGGATGCATGTAGACAAAATTAATATTGTTCTCTTAGTCTCATTAAGGATAGTAATGCGATGACAAGTCACACAAATATACTAAGAGTTGTTTGAGGGTTGATTTTTACTAGTGAACTAGTCACTGTTACCCCAAACAAGGGTGTTCTCCTGTTCTGGGTGTCTGTAAAAAGTTCTTCTTACCAGCTTGCTACGGGGCTTTAGAAGCTGATGCTGCATTTTGAATTATGTGATATACATTGGTCTGTTTTAGATGCAGAACTCTTGACGCACACTGCAAATATTTATTTCAGAATCTTATTTTCATGTCTCTTCATGCTTATTCATGCTTGGAAACCAATCTAAATACTAGCAGCAAGCATGTCATTCCCACACAGCAAAGACCACTGAACCTTTTAGGACAACCTTTTAGTTTAGTTAGTCACCAAACTAAAAAAGTTCACATTGTCCTTTTTTAAAAAATCATTTAAGATTTAGTAGGAAGCTGTAAATATCAAGCAAAAGAACCATGTGCTTCCCGGAACACAACATGATCACTTTGGTTACTAGATACTCTGTTACTTTGGTTACTAGATACTCTGTCGTTTTACAGTTTGGCAGTTAGATGGTTCTTTAAACTTGCACAGTTTAGTTTAGGAAGCTCTGTTCAGCAGTTTTATCCTTCAGCGAAATTATTTTGACATAGAATTTAGGATGGCTGTGAAAGAGCTGTCGCTCAGGATTAACAAGACTGAAGAACTGATGTTGAACTGGAGAAGACTGTGGTCCCCTTTCACTCCCCTGTCCATTAGGGGGTGGACATGGAGATTGTTCAGGACTGCAAATACCAATCACAACCCCCACACACACACACACCCAACCCTTTGGTGAATAAGGAGCAATGAAATAAGTAGAAAGTATGAAAAACTAGAACTTAAAAAAATATCAAGACATACATTTAAGCATTTGTCTGATTAGTGATATTCATATGAATTTTACTGCAATTTTCTATGGAATGTAGTTTTAGACAAGGGACACTTGGCCTCGTTCCATGGAGAAAGCTAGAGTGAGCTAGAGATGGCACACAAAGATGAAATGCATGCATGTCCCTGGCACAGTGTGGGTCTGTTAGAGGGAATGAGAAGATGCAATGATGGCAGCTCTGGGGAATCATGCTGCCAGGCACTGATCTTTCCTTTGCAGCAGGTGTTGTTCCATCAATCCCTTAGACACAGGTTGGAGAGCAGTTGTTAGTGTGTGTACGTGCACATGTGTATCTGTATGTGCATGTAGGGAGTGGTTTTGGTAAGGTATTTCACTGGAACCACTTCAAATCATCAACACTGTCAATCCTAGGAAAATGTTTCAGCTTCCTGGCTAGTAATATCAGGTCAGTTTTGAAACCTGCTGCATAAAATGTAACAAGTGCAGCTGACACAAGTCTTTACTATGACCTGCTGTTAAAATGATATACAGTATGTATCTTGTGTAATTTGAATTGCAGAAGTACTAAAACACTAAATTCACTATGGGTGCATTTCAAACACTACAGCCAGAGGAAAACATACGGAAAAAGAAATTCCCCCTAGGAGCTAAAAGCTATGATGATGGTAGTAAATCTCAGCTTGTAAAATATAAGTAGTTTGGAAATCACTGGTAGTTCTACAGCTCAATTAATTATTCTGGACATTTGTAATTGTTATTCAGCCTTGTAATTTTCTACCAGTTATCTGAAATCTGTGAAATTAGAATGAAGTTAGAATTAATTTGTACATTTATTTATACATTTATAAAATGTATTAAAAATGTATACTTGTTAAAATACTAGTTTTATTTTATGGAAACAAACAAACAAAAAACAAAATGGTTTGCTGAAATTGGTGCTAAGTCATAATTGGTTTTAGACCACAAGCCTGGATGAAGTTTGAGCAGAAGTTTTGTTATATTTTTACTGGAATGATTTTCACTTTATGAGTGACTATTGCGCTACAGTGCTTCTTAGCAACACTACCATTCTTTCAAAAGGCTTTCCTTTGAGAACTTCCAGAACTTCCAAACTTCCAAAAAAATACCGTCAAAACAGCTAACATCTGTTGCACCTCATCTTTTGATGATTTTCCCATGTTGTTTTTCCAACCCGAGCTTACGACTTTTTGTGCAGCCATCACGACATAAAATCTATTCAAAAACGTGCTGTGATCACGCTTTAGGCCTTTTTTTCGTGCTAGGACAGCGCTTCACTACCCTATGTATTTTAATGGTGACGGTTAGGGTTAGGGTTAGGGACTTTTCACATCTCATGGCCTTTCAACCTGTTTCAACCGCTTTGCAAACAAAAATGATAAGGAATCAACTCATTAATTCTCTCCTAGTGTCCCTCAGTCACCACTTAGCGTTGATACTGGTGGTATTATGCAGTGCGCATTAAAATACATAGGGTAGTGAAGCGGTGTCCTAGCACAAAACAAAGAAGGCCTAAAATGTGATCACAGCACATTTTTGAATAGATTGTACATCGTGATGGCTTCATTAAAACTTGTGAGACCGGCCCTGTTTTTCACTGCGTCTAGGATTGTAAATGGCGAGGTTATAGTTGTGTAAGTCATGTAAGCCATGACAGTGTTTTTTGTGATTAACATTTTTTATTAGAGAATACATATAATTTTACACTAACATTTACACAAACCCCGAACTACAGTATAACACAGTTTACATCTCATGCCCGAGAAAAGAAAAAATAAAAGGCTTAGATAAGAACCATGACAAATTACAGAGAGGAGTTACATAATTAAAATGATGTAAACAAGCGAAACATGACATTCCCAACAACAACAAAAAAAAGGGTGGGTGGGGGGTCTAACTAATGCTAACACAATTAATATCAGACATCGGACTTAACCCAGGATGTTGGCTCTTAGGAATGTCTTGGATGGACAGAGTAATATCTGACCAAACCTGGATAGTTTTAGGTTTGGCGTTGTTAAGGCACACCGTTGTGCACTCAAGAGAGGAAATATACTGATAGGCAGTTAGCCAGTATTGTTTCAGAGGTAGATTAGGATGAAACCAAAGTCTTAATATGGCTTTCTTTGCTGCTGTGAGCCCTGCTAGGAGCAGTCTGCGCTGAATGAGAGTGAGAGACAGATGCGAATCATCATTAAGAAGACAGGGGTTGGGTTGTAAATCAGTGTCAAGTAGTAATGAAATTATAGAAAGTATCTCATTCCAGAAGCATCTGATTGTGATGCACTCCCAGAACATGTGCATTGTTGTACCTTGTGCCTGATCTGGGCAGTGAGTGCAACTGGGGGTTGGTAGTAATTTTAAAGCATTTCAAGGGAGTTGCATAAGCCCTGTGTATTAACTTGAATTGTATAAGTTGGTGTGCAAGATTTTTGGAAGCACTGTTTCGGTTTTCCCATATATCCTCCCATGATGACTCTATACCAGATGTGTTCAAGTCCCTTTTCCCACACCCTCTCTACTGCTAGGCCTTTGGAATGATGAAAGATTAAAGCATTGTAGATGACTGTTACAATCCCTCTAGAGTTCCACTTTGGTTTGACCTATTTCTCCATGGGATGTTCTGGAATCGACTGACTCCAGGGCACCCCATACACCTTCATAGCAGATCTCAGTCTTAGATAAAGGAAATATGAAGTACCTGACAGATCTAAATCAGTTTTTATGTCTAGAAATGAGCGCAGAGCAGTATTATCAAATAGATCTATAAAAACATAGACTCCTTTGTGGGCCCACGGGGAAAACAAATGGTTTCCCACATGACTGAAAATGATCAATGTTCCATAGTGGAGTTGTTTTATGAAATATGTTTGTTATACCCAGCAGTTTTTCCGTTTTTTTCCAAGCATTACGAGAGTTAACTATGATGCTCCCATTGCGTAGCTAGATATTTTTACGGCCTGTGCCTGTATAGGGCAAGTCCTCTAACTGGTGTGGTTTCACCGGCACCGCCTCTATTTCCTGCCATGGGACTTGAGAATCTTGGTGTCTCCATACCTACAGTGGTCTTAGTTGAAAGGCATAGTAGAAGAAATTTTGATTTTGGACCGCTAGGCCTCCAGTGAACTTGCTTCTTTGTAATATTGCAAGTTTACTTCTGGCACGCTTTCCTCACCAGATGAATTGTGAAATGAGAGAGTGCATCTCAGATATATAGTTGGTTGGGGGGGCAAGAGGAATCATCAAGAACAGAAAGTTAATACGGGGCAAGACATTCATTTTGATAAAGATTTTGTCTTGCATAGAGACTTGAAGAGAGCCCCATCTCTTTAGTTCATGGGCTATTTTTTTCACACCATGAAAGTTTTCATGAACAATTTTATGAAGATTAGGGTAAATTTCTATACCAAGGTAAGTAAAAGATGTACATACAGGTATGCCAGCTGGTAGGTGGGCCTTCTTAGGTGCTCGGTTAAGGGGGAGAAGGGCAGATTTAGACCAGTTTATTTTGTATCCTGCCATGTTGTGAATATTGTTGAATAGAGTTACGAGGTTTGGTAGGGATTCCTGAATATTAGAGAGAAAGAGAAGGCAGTCATCTGCGTAAAGTGAGCGGTGGTGTCTGGAATGACCAGCACTAATAGGGGATATTACATTACTTTCTCTGATGGCCTGTGCCAGAGGTTATAGGGATAATGCAAACATCGGTGAGCATGGGCAGCCTTGTCTTGTTCTTCTATGTTAGTTAAAGGCTGGTGATTGAAATGTATCAGTAAGGATTGAGGCTGTGACACCACCATATAAAAAGTTTAACACAGACATAAATTTCTGCCCAAAGCCAGATCTCTCCAGGACCATCCACAGGTAACCCCACTCTAGGCAGTCAAAAGCCTTTTCAGCACTAAGTGAAAAAACAGCACAATCTTCTCTGAGAGCATCAGCAATATCAAAAATATGTAGGAGCCTTCTGATATTATCAGATGCTAACCTTCCTTTAAAAAACCCTGTCTGATCAAATTGCATGAGTTTACCCACTACAGTTTCAATACGAGTGGCCAGCACCTTAGAGTAAATTTTTATATCGCCACAGATCAGTGAAATAGGCCGGTAGCTGGAACATTCTAGAGGGTCCTTGCCCTTCTTAAGGAGGAGAGCAATTCGTGCATTTCTTGGATCTCTGTGGAATGATCCCTGCTTAATTGAAAAAATTATGGAATCTAATATCAGTGGCCCTACCTGGTCCCAAAATACCGGATAGAATTCAGGGGGTAGGCCATCCAGCCCAGGGGATTTGCCTCTATTCAGGGATTTCACTGCTGAAAGTTCTTCCATTGATATAGACTTTTCTAAGTTATCAATTTATTCGTCATCTAATTTGGGGAGAAATAGGCTGTGAAGAAGTGAGACACACCTCTCAATATTTAATTGGCCTTCTGATGAGTATAGACGGCAGTAGAATGTTTTAAATACATTGTTTATGGCATCAGGCTGTGTCACAATCATACCCTCTGTTGTCTGAATTGCATTAATCATTGCTTTAGACTCACATTGTTTAAGTCTGAGAGCAAGTAATCTACTTGGGCGGTCACCATCATAGTAGTATCTAGTAGCTGCTTTGTTCAATGTAATATAAACTCTGCGTTTGCTAGGGATAAACTATGATATTCCCCTCTCAGTGCAGTAAGTAAGTTTGTGTTTGTCACTGAAGGAATCACTAGTTGCTCTCGCTCTATTCTCTCCCTCTCAATTCCATTCAGACGTTTGTTATGCCCAGAGTGCAATTTAGAAGAGATGCCTATACACACACCTCTTATGGAACATTTTGTTGTTTGCCACAATTTTTGGACATTGCTGCAGCTTTCTCTGTTGTGGTTACTTAGTTGTTGTTTCATATGTGATGAAAAGGCCTCGTTACTAAGGAGAGAGTTGTTGAATCTCCACCTGTGTACTTTAGGGTGATCAATAATTGGTGTTAGGGTACAAATTACAGGGGCGCGGTCAGAGATTTAAATTGAAAGCATGTTAATATGATTTATTATTATGATATTATTTGTAATAGATGGACTACCAAATATATAGTCTATTCTGGAGGAGGAGCCATGGCAGCCATGAGTAGGCCTTAATTTTGTTGTTGCGGAGGCAACAATAAAGTGCAAGAATTAGCACACCTCTTGTTTTTGAGGAAACACATGAGTGAGCTATGACTTTATAGCCATGACAGTGTTTGAGCACTAATAGCATACTCAGGCACACAGTTCGGTGACAAATTTACCTAATGTTTATTAAGGCAACTAAAGTAATACATCATTTTATTTGTAGATAATCACAAACCAGTGGGCTGCTTTTAATGTAAAATTTGCAAAAAATAGCTGTTCTCTGAAAATGGAAGATGAAAACAATAACTGTAATGTTTTTTTCTGATATTGACAAATTCCGCTGCATCTTACTAAAACTGTCGAAAGACAGTTACCTCAGCTGAACAATGCTTCCTCTCATTTCCCCAAAGTTTGAGCATACAGTCTCAAGCCTCTAACAAATTATGACTGTTTTCCATCTTATCTGGATCATTCCCCACAGTACCTTTCCTGGTGCTATGTCTTTGTGTCTCTGCGAGACTTTTCAGCCATGCATGCTCATTACAAGAGATCTGTAGCAGGAGAAAACATTTAGAGTAGCTGCATTTATGAGGAAAATGCAGATGTGTACGGTGGGTGTACACCACGCCTCATCCACAGCCCTGTCACTGGCAGGCAAAATTAGTAAAGATCCTTAGTGCCCTGCTTCGTATATGGGGAATATCAATAGTGGTTCTGGTCAGAGCTCACAGGACCTCCTGGTTTCTCACATGTCTCAGGAAAAGAGATGTAGAACAAAAAGCAAGTGAAAAAGGAAAAAAAAAATGAGCTAAAGCATGTGGAAATGAGTCAACGGTACAACCAATGATTCAAGGTTCTGGGCCACACATCGATTCACAATAAAGAGCGTGTAGTCCGCAAAGTGACCCATTATACCCTTATCAATGACTTCTGGTTTTATCTCTGGATCAAAAAAATGCTGAAGGCGCTGCAAAAGAACGAAAGACCTTTGAGGAGCCATACTGGCATACTGGCAGTATTTTTTGTGGCATTTTTTTCCAAAGAAAAAGCGGGCCAGGCTGCACAAAAGTGAGCTGCCATGCTTTGTGTCAGAGCCCCTGCCTTATCTCTCTCTCTCCTGGGTTTGGCACCAGTGGGGGCACAGGATCAAAGTGCCATTCTGCCTCTGCTGAGAAGCCTTGTCACAAACCACATACCAGCGTGACATACGTCCTCTCAGTGCCTGGTGTTTCCTCTGGCCGAGAACCATACTGATGAAATGCTGTGAAGTCAGTGAGACCAAAAGCCTACAAAAGGCATCACTGTAGAAGAGTGTGGGCCTCAGTGAGAGTTAACCCCTTAACCATTAGAGGTCTAGTTATTACAGTTATTTATTTGCTATCAATTTAAGTACACACTAATTACATATTAATAACAGTTATGCAATAGATACATTCACATTAGATTTACTTTTTTTTTGTCAGAATTGAACCTCCATGTTCCATCTTTATTTTAAATGATTTAGAACTTTCTTCATAATAAAACAAGACTGGTATGGACTGAAAGCTGATAATCCACTTTCAAGTCTTTCTTACTTATTTAGATAAGATACAATGAATGAGATTATGCTATATTTGGCTGATGACATTCTCCAGATCAAGACCATTATCTCAACATGCCAACTCAGTCTGAAGGCCTTTGCAGCATACAATCAAATGTGCCGACTCTGTCCACCCACTATCCGCACGAAGGATCCTAAAGTGGATGGAAATGTCAGCGGCAGACATACGTCCTTGGTGGACTGATAAATAATTTCAGTAAAGTAATAAATAATTTGAAAATACTTGCCGTTAAAATGACTTACTTTAAAATTTGGGAATATGTTTTCCTTCTCGTGTATTTTGGAGTTACTTGTTCTGCTTGTTCTTCTGCCTTTGCAAAATTCATTTAGCCACAAGCTTGTGTTAACTGGATTGCTTGTCCTGGTTTGCAAGGATAAAATTATTGGTTCTTTGACCAATATTTCAGCCTCTGTATTACAGTTTTGCCTCTCTTTTGCTCAACTAAGCTAATGTTCCTTCAGTTTGGCCACCGCAATCCATTTCAAAGGGTGGTGCATATGCAAATATTGTGTATTCAGGGATTTCAGGTAATTTGACCAAGTTGCGGGACTATAAATACAGAGGATATTATTACCCCCCTGAGCAGCTGATTGCTTTGGTTTGAAGGATCAAGTTTATTAATGTTTATATTACTGGGGCTCTGACCCCTAATCCTTATACAGTCAATTAATGCTGTTGGTGCCCACCTCCAGGGCACTCAGAGATTTATGTGCTTACAAAGTAGACTAGGGTTCTTCCCACTTATAGCAGTGCTGTACACACACCATTATCCCACCAACTCCCCATGTCACAATGCAGCAACATACTAGAGGTTGAGGGTTTATTTAGAAATAGGGAAACACTCACCTTATCCTGTGTGTATTATGGAATTTTCTCCACATGCCTACATGTGATACGACTACTTATAGGTCCACTATATACAGTAGGTGTACAATTACATACATGTTGCACACACAAGTGTCACAGCTAATGGGTAAAATATCCAGATAGACATTTCTGTCAGAAGCAAATCATTTATCAAGACTTAATGGATAACTCCACTAAGAGAATCGAGCATATTCAGAGGGGCTACAGTCCCTAATTGAACACCAGCATAGTGGAGCCGCAAGGAAGGTGTTTCTGATACACTGACCTGTATGTGTATTTTCAAAGTCATTCACTGGCTGAGCAAAGAGACTAGAGGCATTCTTATGCTCCGTTTCCTCTTAAAATCATTAATATTTTAACTATTCTGACTGATATTATCTTAATGGAAGATGTGAAATTAATCATTCATAACTGCCGAAATTAAAAGTATCCATGCCATGCTTCTTATTTCCATGCATTTACTCTACTTTTTTGACTGTACTGCCATGAACATTGACTCTCTAAATTGAGCCAAATTTGTCCTGGTCATATTTGCCCTGTACTTCAAATGGTGAAAGAACTAAACGAGAAAAACTGACCATTGAACACATCATTGTTAAGAGCTCATTGTGTATCGAGTGTATGGACTGGTGCAGAACCAGCAACCTATCTCTGAACAAGGTCAAAACAAAAATGGATGGTGGAGGAGCTTGTGGGGAGTCAAAAGCAGCCGAACCAGTCAAGGACACTTTGGCATGGGGCACCAACGATTGCAGACCTGGAATGAGGTGGTGATAACAGAGAACAGAGTTAGTTCTGCTTTAGTTTATATGAGATAACTGTAAAGAGTTCAAGTTGAGACTCCCGCATACCTCGCTATAGCAGCCCAGCAAGAAAGGGCAAAGCTGGGGGATATGATAGACAGGAGAGCACCCTGAGACACTGGTGACCCCCCCCCCCACCTGTCAACAAACCCGAGTGAACGTGAGGAGTGGTGGGACGACACTGGCATCCCATTTTACTTGGAATTCTCTGTGCACACCACCTCCCAGCTCTACACCCTTCATCTGATAGGAAAAATTAATTACAAGAATGGCTGACTAAACTAGTCGGTTTTCAGCTTGTACTGAACAACTAAGACTGTGTCTAAGTCTTGAACGTTATTCGGAAGAGCATTCCAGAGCTGGTTGGCTTTATATGAAAATGCTCTTCCACCTGTTGTAACTTTCATAATTCTGGGGATGAGTAAATAGCCAGCTGCTTAATCTTAGTGAGCACAGAGGTTCATGGTAAGAGTTTACTGAGGGATTCGTGTACTAGGGAGTTCAGTACTTCAAAGGCAATAGTAGAATTTTATAGTCAGTGCAAAATTTGATCGGAAGTCAATAAAGTGTTAATAATATTGGGCTAATGTGGTCAAATGTCCTGGTTATAGTGATTCTGGACTAGTTGAAGCTTATTCAGGTTCTTATTGGAGCAGCCTGACAGCAAGCTGTTAGAATAATCAAGTCTGGAGGTAATAAAGGCACAGACAAATTTTTCTGCATCATGGAAGGATAGTGCATTTCTTAACCAACCCGATCTCACGACTTTTCGTGCATCCATCACGATATACAATGTAATCAAAATACGTGCTGCAATCACGCTTTAGGGCTTTTTCATGCTAGGACAACGCTTCATTACCCTATGTATTTTAATGCGCAGTGCGTAACACCGCCAGTATCTGTGCTAACTGGTGACTGTTATGGTTAGGGTTAGGGTTAGGGACTTTCCCCATCTCACAGCATTTCAACCTGTTTCATCCGCTTTGCAAACAAAAACGACAAGGAATCAACTCATTATTTCTCTCCTACTGTCCCTCAGTCACCAGTTACCGCTGATACTGCCGATGTTACACAGTGCGCATTAAAATACATAGGGTAGTGAAGCGTTGTCCTAGTACGAAAAAGTGAAGCGTTGTCCTAGCACAAAAAAAAGCCCTAAAGCGTGATCGCAGCACGTATTTTGATTACACTGTATATCATGATGGCTTCATGAAAACTCGTGGGACCAGGCTCTTCTTAACTTAGCAATATTTTTGTAGATGAAGAAAAGCTATTTTGATTACAGTACTTATATATGCATGGAATGGAAGATCAGGATCCATAGTGACACCAGGGTTTTTGACACTGGAGGAACCAGCAGGATCAAGCATTAGACCAGTCCGGATGTTTCCTGCAGCTTTTGGACCCAGAAGAAGGACCTCTGTTTTTTTTGCATTTAGCATGAGAAGGTTATGTGACATCCAGTCTTTTATATCTCTAATGCAGTCCTCAATCTTATTTAATGTATGTTCATCATCTGGATTCGCAGAGATATAAAGTTGTGTGTCATTCGCATAGCAGTGGAAGCTAATCCCATGTTTCCAGATAATTATACCTAATGGCAGCATGTGCAAATTAAACAAAAGAGGCCCTAAGAGAGACCCTTGCAAACTTAACTCTTAACTCTTTCAAACTGAGAGTGGTCAGTCAGGTATGATCTAAACCAGGATAAGGCTGTTCCAGAGCTAACTTGAGTGTTTCGCTGAGTGTTCTCGTGGGGTTTTCGTTTTGTTCTTCTTAAACTAGCTGTTGTTGGTGCTTTTTCGGTTATCTTATGAAGCTAGATCTAAGCTGTGTCTGAAAAGTGCACTCGTTCACTATGCAGGGCACTATGTAGTGAATCAGCCATTTTGTGGTGGTGTTCGAAATAATAGCCACGCGAGCCTTCAGTTTGTTTTATATATATATATATAGCCTAATATCTGTTTGACTAGCTGTTGTTGGTGCTGCAGAATGTTTGTTTAGTCATGCAGTCTGCTGGCATACATCTATTCTGAATCAGAATCAGAATCGTCAAAAGGCCTGTATTTATATCTTACTGTAAATTAAATTAAATTATTACTGTATGTACCCTGCTTATACAAAAAAAACCCCAAAAAAAGCACGTACCAAAGACAGCAGACACACACACACACGTGCTTGCACGAATTACAGTATAGTACATATTGGGGTAACATCTGTATTTTACATTCTAGCACTGCAGGAGACAGCAGTTCAGTGTACACTGTACAGTACGGATATGGGTAGCTGTCGACTTCACGAAATGTCTTGTCCTGTTGTTTTGTTGCTCTAGTGTTTTTCCTCCCATTTGCACTCTGTGTACTTTGTCTTGTCTGCACTTGTAGTCTTGTGTTTCATTTCACTGTCTGCTGTGCATGTAGTTGGAATAAAACTACTTGACTTGGCTTGATATTTGGACCAGTTGCAGACATGGGCAGGCCACAGTGATATGGAATTATAAATGATAGCACATACCACATTATACAAATTCAAACCACCTTCTATTTGGTTCTGTTGTCTTTTTGTGTATTTATTATATCCATATTTATCAAGGGCACAAAACATATTCTTACCATCTGAACAGCGGTAGTGTAGTTGTTGTTAGTCTTGCCTAAGGTGGACAACCATACTGGCTTTGCCCATACAGCATTAAAACATCACTATTGATATTAATAATTTCCCTGATAAAATACTACTAATACTACTACTACTACTACTACTACTACTACTACTAATAATAATAATAATAATAGCTCTGAAGTTTTCAAGAAAATGTCATCTATTAAGTCTTTTTCCCACATGCAGAAGCAAGTTAGCACCTTCTAGTTTTGGCTGGGGATTGCCTTTGAACCTCTTCTTTGATATTTGGCTTTTGAGATGCTGAAGGGCTTCTTGAAAGGAGAAAATGTGTAATTAGCCCTTTAATACAGTGAGCAGGTGCTTAGGAAAGAACCTATGACTGGAAGCCCCTCATTCCCTTTATAATAAAATACACTGCAGACATTAATTTAAGGATGGGAAGGCACCTAATGCCACTTGAAAATGGCCTTCTCATTATTATTTAATGCTTAATTTAGATTTACCTTTGAAATATTTGCTGTTCATTTTCAAGGTGTCATGAATTAATGTTGAAATTTGCTGAACATTAGTGTTTGCTTTGTCCTTTGTGTTGTGGAATCAAGGATTCATACATGCACAGTATGCAACAATGCATGGTATGCAAATGCATTATCCTTGTGAAACATAAGGTCTTGGTCATACCCCAAGTGACAGTTCTGTCAGCTCAAACAAAGCCCAAAGGTAAGACTGAAAATAAGGCTCGCATTGTCTGCAAAATTAATGGAATTCAGCAAAGGGTTCCAAATGTTCCCAAATCCTTTTCATGAAAAACACTCTCTCGATTTTGCAAGAGGTGTCAAAAGAGAACGACATGAAGCAGAAATCCTGCAGATCTTCTTGGTTCTTTGATCTTCTCCTCAGCTTCACCTGTACCTTAAACTCCAAATGCAGAATACGTATCACGCCTCATCCCCAGCGCATACTAATGAACCTTGGTACTGTACGGCTCTCTTTTTTATCTGACTCCTCAGTTCCGGAAGATTCCCAGAGTCAAAAAGCTGCGCACCTAGCATGTGCATTTTTTTTATAAGGCCATATGCAGGAACGTTCTGTCATGGTGAAACCTTATTTTTATCCTGGCCCTTTCCTCTTTCCTTCACATTTTTTGTAACAATACCTCTTGAAAGCTCTCCGATTCAAATGTCGTCATAATGTCATAGCTTTCATGATAAATAGCATAAAACATTTAATAAGACCATTTACTGCATGTCAAAGCAAAGATCTTAATCAACTGGAAGTTCAAGGCTTTGCAGGAATTGATCTAGGCATTTCGTAATGAGGAAGAGATTCTGAGACAGGTAGCAAACTGGCGCCTCCGTTGCCTGTCAGAGTGAAGCTTTGTCTCAAAAGCCTTGGTGATAAACATGCTTGGCAAAGCAGTGTTCATTCTGCACACCTCATTTGAAGGCACCTTAAATGTTCAGCTTGAACAATGGAATCAAAGTGACTTTAATGCATATGTACAGTTGAAGCCTTCAGCATTTGATTTCTTTTTCCTCTCTTTTTTTTCCACAGTGCTCTTTCAGTATGCATCTGAAACACTACTTGTTGGTGACAGAGAAGGAAAGGACCTTCACTTTTGTATTTTCATGGTCCTTTAAAGCTGGAATAGTGTGCATCAGACTTGATATGATCACACAGCCACTCAAACACAATGTCTAAGTAATAATGAAAAGTTTCAGGCCCTGTTTATATATGGTTTTACAATTTATCTTGAGTGCTCGGATCACAAATGGACAACATCATTTACTGCTGTGTCTGTCATACATCCCCAAGACGACCACTGACATGCAACTTATCCCTTTGTCAGTTCCATTTCAATCTCACAGCAACAATGAAAAATCTATGCTTACATCATCCAAATTCTCACCATTACAACATACTAAAATACTGTGTGACCACATTTTTCTTAAAAACATTAAACCTGCAGCATCCCTTATGATGTTAACAGCCAGCTGTATGGGTGGAGATATTACTGCCAGCAGAATCCAATATACCTCTTTCCATAGTGCAAAACAATAACAGTCTCTTCCAGACCCTCTATTGCTTTCTTTGGCTTTACATTATGCTGGATCAAATGTTTTATTTTACACTTCTCCTCTCAATTTTTCTGAATGTTGACATGCTGTCACATGTTGTAGTTTTCTGTGACATCCATGTCGTGGATGCATCAGGGTGTATTAGCATTTACACTGCAAAAGATATGTCGCAACATGCATCCCAGACCACCTCAGTACGTGGTTTAAGTGCATCTTGGTGGTCGTTTACACTTGTATTTAGCAATGTCCATGTGTGATCCTGTCACACAGAATGCATTTTAAAATCAAGTGTAAACAGGGCCTTAGTTGTGTTGTTAGTACAGTAAACTCCCGTAATTCGAATTCAGTTATTCATGGATTTTTTCTTAGAACCGAACAAATAATTGTTAGCGGAAACCGCAAAAATCCTCCACAATGTTTTGCTTTTTTTTTGTGGCAATATATCATTTTTCATGCATTTTAGTGCCAAATTATTAAGAAAAACAGAATTTATTAATTTTGTGATATAAATATTACGTAAATTCAGCTACATTCCCATATAAAATATAACTATATCCATTTTTTGGTACCATCAAGAGAACACGAAGAAAGCACGTCTTCGGATGGTGAAATACGAGAGGTCTGAAAGTAGCCAATCCTAGAACGTTATTTATTTCTACTTGCTGCTGATTGGCTGCTGCCCTGTGAGGCATCTCTGGCAGATGCAGTCCAGAATTTCCCTCGTGGAGCCATCTCAAGTTTTGTCCTTTTTAAAGTCCTATATTTCTATTACTGTAAATTAAATTAATTTATTACTGTGACAGAAAACGTGCTTGTACGAATTCCAGTCTATATAGGGGCAACATCGGTATTTTACATTCTAACACTATGACAGACAGCAGTTTAACATGACACTAAAGTGTTTTATGAACATATTTGGGGCCATATTTAGGGTTTACACTATAAAAATAGGCATTTTTAGGCTTTTTTTTTTTCACATTACATTCCCATTTTTTCGTGGGTGCTCTTGCTCTACATCACTCCCGCGAATATCGGGGGTTTACTGTAATTATAAAATTAAGTACATAGTTACTTACAAAGTGAATTGCATTGACATTGATGTATCTAAATCACCAGAGTCTATATGCTTGTTTTTCAATAAGAAATGAGAAGGGTTCTTTATCGCTGGCTTTTAACTGCAACTTGTAAGGGTTAATTACCATCTATCATGCAGACATGATATATCTTAGGAAGATACTGCAGCCTTTTAAAGTGTGTTCATTTAGCAAATTGCCTGCAGCCGTTGATCAGAGAGTGAGCATCTTGCCCAGGTTGCTGGAAAGTCCAGAAGTTGCTCATCCATGAAAGTGGTCATTGAGTGTTAATCAAGGCCAGTGGACCAGCTGCTCAATCAATTAGCAATTCTTCAGTTTTTCATCTCTGCATTACTGTGTCTGTACTCCAGCCTGGGATCCCAGATATGCTCTGATAGGATGTGTTCAGTATGATAGACAAGTTGAGACTACATCAGTTTTTACCTCTGGAGAAACTGATGTCTTAGTTTAGAGATAAAGAGATAAAGCCATTTTATAACACCTTTATTAAAAACTTTGGTAAGACTTCGGCAAGGCTAGCATTCATAAGGCAATAGGACACATACATAAATAAGACAACTGGCATGAATCTACATTAAGTATTATAAAGGTTTATTTGTACAGTATTATTATTAATATTTGTGTATTAATATTTATTATATGTTAATATTTGTACAGTGAAATTACATCAAAATTTGCTAAAGTTGTAATGATCTGGTCAAAGATCATGAGGGGTGAGGTTCCCTAGACCTCCCGCAGCCCTGGAGATGTGTAAAAGGCTATAAAGCCTGAGCCTCACATCTGTAAGCTAGTTAAAAACAAATACTGAGAACAATACTGAAATCCAGCTTTGGTGTTAAACTCTTTTATTTTGTTGGTTCCATACTACATGGCAAGTGCAGCTAATGCAATATCAAAGATGCAGAAAACATCTGCATGTCAGTCACCTCATGTTTGGAGTCCACTGAAATCTTTTATGCTGTATATAAAAAGAAAGATAATGACATTTGCATAAATAAACTTTCCAGCTGCTTCTTATTGCAGGATATTTTAATTATACAAATTTTAAGTCAATTCTCCCCAAATTCCATCAAAATGTGGACTTTCCAATGAGGGCGAACATGCTACACTATTTACACAAATACTGCTGGCACGAACCTGCTGAGCCCTGTCTCTGCCTTGGCTATTCTGATCATGTGTCCGTTGTGGTAATCAACAGTCACTTCCAGGATGCTGGGGAGATACGGCGCATGTGGCAGGGCATCCAGGCCATCATCAAATACAAGGCATCTCCACCTGCCTGTAATGGTGAGATCTCCTTTCCAGATGCGCTGAATCACTTCCGCGCATGGTTTGAAGCACAAAATGACATGGCAGCAAGGAAGACCACCCCACCCCGCAACGACCAGGTGCTCGGTCTGACCATGGCTGGTGTGAGTAAAACTCTGCTTAGAGTCAACTCATGGAAGGCTGCCAGACCAGAAAACATTCCTGCTTGTGTGCTCAGAATATGTGCAGACCAACTGGCAGATGTTCTCACAGATGTCTTCAATATCTCTTTGAGCACCACCATCATTCTAAGATGTTTCAAAGCCACCACCATCATTCCTGTGCCAAAGAAGTGGTCAGTGTCTTGCCTCAGTGATTACTGTCACTGACACTCATCAACATGAAATTCTTTAAGAGACTTGTTATGAGGCACATAAAATCACATTTGTCCCCTCAATGAGCCCTCTGCAGTTTAGGTACCATCCCAACCACTCTACAGATGATGCTATCACCAACATCCTTCACCTGGCCCTCACTCACCTAAAGGACAGTTCAGTGAGAATGCTGTTTATAGACTTCAACATTCAACACCATCACTCGTCAGCATTTGTTTGGGAACTTGAGACTGCTGGGCCTGAACACATCTCTCTGCAACACTTCAGTCAGTCACGATATTCAGTACCGTCATGCTGATCTCCAGTACCACAGGGTCCCCCCAGTGCTGTGTCCTCACCCCTCTGCTGTTCAGACTGCTGACCCATGACTCTGCAGCAATTTGCAGATCAAGCCACAACATCAAGTTTGCGGATGACATGACCGTGGTGAGTTTAATCAGTGGGAATGTCAAGGCACCATACAGAGAGGAGGTGTGACAGCCAACAGACTAGTGCAGCTGTCTCTGAATGTGGACAAAACAAAAGAGATTGTTGTTAACTTCAGCAGGGCATGACATGATCATCCTCCCCTGAACAATAACAGCTCATCAGTGGAGATCGTTCCGAGCACCATGGTCCTTCGTGTTCATGTCATGGAGAACCTCACATGGACCTTCAAGGAGGACCAGCAGTGACTTTACTGAGGAATGTGCACCTCCCCCGATTCATCACCACATTCTACAGAGGGACTACAGAGTTTATTCTCTGTAGCTGCATTACGTCTTGGTACGCAAATTGTTCTGTTTGGATCGCGAGACCCTACAGAGGACAGTGAGGACAGCTGAAAAGATCATCAAGGTCTCTTTCCCCTCTGTCATGGGCATTCAAAGTCAAGTCAAAGTCAAAGTGAACTTTATTGTCATTTTTTCTATACACGGGTACACAGAAAAAACGAAATGGCGAGTCTCAGGGCCCACGGTTTAAACATGTAATTATGTTTACACACAGTGTAAATATAAAAAGATAACAATAAAATATAGAA
>JBBIGA010154319.1:0-18237 GCA_037576975.1 Alestes dentex | reverse complement strand
TGTGTGTATATAAAAGTACTATTGTACATATATATACATATTCACAACCACACACGTAACACATGTGCAGAGGTTTTCATTTCACCCTTGGTCAAATTAAATGTACATTTCCTGCACAGAGGACAATTCTTAAATGCTTATTTTAATGCAGAATTATATTTTTGCCAAATGTAATCAATGAGGAAAAATAAGATAAAATAAAATAAAATGTGGCCTGTGCAAAATTGTAGTGGATAATTTTGTTAACCTCAGTAAATAATGAGATAATAAAAATGACAGTCTTAACAACTAAATCTTCAGCCCGATTTTGACAACAGTCCCATTCTGTGGAGCAGACGTTAGGGTTAGTAGGTTCCTTCCAAGAGTCTAGACAGACATTCTGTGTTCTAATCGTTAATACCTGCTCGGATGCCTCAGATTTTTTTATTTAGGCACTCTTTTGCTCAAAAGAGTTTCTTGAACAATTGCCCCATTCTGCCCCATTCCACTGCCCTGCGACCCCCCACTGCCCCACTGTCCCCACTTTCCACTTCATTAAGCTTCTTGAGTCCAAACTGGAGGGAAAACGCTTCACTAATCCTGACACAGGATTTGGAGGCAGTACGGGTCATGCTAATTTCCACCCCAAAGTAGCGTCCTTCTTTTAGCATCTTTACTCACATAATCCAGGGAATAATGAAATGAACACAGTTTTCTCCCTCACTGGACTAAGATCTGATCACCCAAAGCATGTCTGTTGTCTGAAGATTAATGCTTCTGGAATGCACTGGAACTACGAGGCTAAAGTTGCTAACAGGGAAAGCTATCGCCACCAATCAGCATCGTGCAGGCCATAAACACACATGCATGTTAAACAGTGTCAGCTTGTTTTTATGAAATTCCTCTAATTCAGTATTCGTAAACAAAGTTATTTACAGTGAGTTTAGTGTGACATGGTTCATATAGACCTGGATTTCTTTACAGTGGTGGTGAATGGAACCAGACCTCTCTAACACAATTTCACTATTATTCACTATTGACTCCCAGTGAAACTCAACATGCCCTTGAGTGTTTAAAATAAAATGTATTTGTGGACTATTTGGCTTCTTGGCGCCCTGCATGTATCTCTATTCCATGAATGGGTTTAGTTTAAGGACCAAAAGCTTCTCGAAACAACATCTCAGGCATCAGGCAGTGCAACCATAACCATTTCATGGAATCAGAATTCAAATGTCTGGTTCCATTCACCACCACTGTGAACAGTTATGACTCTGAGGTTAGTCTAATAGACTTGCTGGTGCAGATTCTGATGCTCTATATCTGTTATCTGTAAAACCAATAGACAAAATTGAGCTTTGATCTCTTTAATCTGATTTTTCCTCTGAAGCGCTCTACACTCTATGTTGGCTGGAGAAAGTAAAAATAAGAAAAATGTTTTTTTTTTCTGCAGAAAAACAAATCCCTGTTTGTACTAAAGAGGTCATTCCGTGACAGAGAGTCATGCTGTGGTCAGAGATACACAACAGGGATATCAGCTCAGCCTGCAAATCCTGACCAACCATGACTGTGTTTAGTAAACGTCCTCCACAACACACCAGGCGTAACGGCACCCGGCAGTTGCTTATTCAAGGCACTTTGGCTCTTTAGAAATGTGTCACCATGGGTAACTGTTAAAACATAGTAACATTCATATTGTGATATGAAAGCTGAGACTGAAATCTCAATGTTTTCAGAAAAAAAACAACTTTTTATGCTCCTTTTGGATGTGTGGATCCTTTGGAAGGCCACAGTAATCCATTTACCTCCCAAAAACCAAAAACAGCACAACTTTTAACTATTTTTTAACATCTCCCACTGCTATAACTCTGCTATCTACGGTCTGCAGGAATAACACTCATCATTTCAACAGGAATGGGCAGGGCTAGATGGCTGTAGACTGAATGGGTGGGGCTAAACTGTTGTAGAATACATGGACAGAGCTAACTGTTGTGGAAAGAATGAGTGGAGCTCAAGTTTAGAGGACAGAATGAGTGGAGCTCAACTGTTGTAGACGGAGTGAGTGGATCTTAACTGTTGTAGACCGAGTGAGTGGAGCTCAACTTTTGCAGACGGAGTGAGTGGAGCTCAACTGTTGTGGACAGAATGAGTGGAGCTCAACTGTTGTAGACTAGATGGGCAGAGCTAAACTGTTGTAGATGGAATGTGTGGAGCTCAGCTGTTGTAGACCGAGTGAATGGAGCTCAGCTGTTGTTGACAGAATGGGTGGAGCTCAGCTGTTGTAGACGGACTGGGTGGAGCTCAGCTGTTGTAGATGGAATGAATGGTGCTCAGTTGTTGTAGATGGAATGGGTGGAGCTCAACTGTTGAAGATGGAATAGGAAGAGCTAAATTGCAGTAGGCCATAAAATGCTATAGGCTGAACGGCCAGGTGTGACACCACAACCACGCAGTTTTGGAAATTTAGTTTCCACAAATGTACCATATGGGCTGGGGTAAACAGTACTATTTATGTTCTACATCAAACATCTTTGTTCCACAAATAACAAAGAATTGTTGGTTTTCCACAATATAGGCCCTTGAAGAAACTTGCAGTGTGATTTGGCTCTGATTTTCTGATTTACAAGATAAAAATCGTGGTGCAACATGGGCCAGTTTGGTTTGCCTCTGTTTGTGGTTGGCTGCAAATCAAGGGTCAAACAAGCTTTTTTTCATTTTAGGCTAAAAGTCCAGATTTGAAATACAGAACGGTTGTTCTTGCACACAGCGTCCTGTAAAAACTGGGCCTTTCTTCTTTTTCTTTACATGCATGTGATGTTGTGGACAGGGCTCATAGTCAGCAGCCCTCACTGGCTCATTGGATTTTTTAAAAATAGTGAAAATGGATTCAGGCCTGAATTCTCGGCCTCCTCAAGCTGTTGCTTAGCAATGTGCGATGGATTGGGCCAGGACAGTCTCCCAAAACCCCTAACACTGTGAATACTAATGGCAGATTTAAACGAGAGAGTGAGAGAGAGAGAGAGAGTGCGCGTGAGAGAGAGAGAGAGAGAAGGATAGGGAGTGAAATGAGGGGCATTGGGTTCACAAATAAATCCCTTTCTTTCTCTCTACTTCTGGCTGGAGTTATGCTATCTTTTGTTTGGTGGGGAAATAAATTACAAGACTGAACTTTTTGAATGGATATTTAAAGTGTCTTCTGATTCAGCCAGATACTAGAGGGTGCTCTCAAGTGAGTCCAAAACGAATGGGTTTTGCTTGTTGTCAATCACATTGAGCGCATTATGCTGTAATACGTAGTTTTATAATCTTCAAAAATTTCCCCTCTGCCTTAGGGCCATAACTGAACATAACTGCCAGTACCTGACACATAAACATAGTCAGCAATTTTAAATTTTGCCATTTTCTGGAAGGTTAACTTGCTCGGGTCAGGTTCACCTCTAGCATGAAGGATGTTAGTAAATTTGAACTTAATGGACAAAAGTAGTTGGACACGCCTGTTTTCCAGTGTTTGGGATAATGCGTAATGCACAGAGCCCTGACCTCAACCCCATCCAACACCTTTGGGATGAACTGGAATGGAGAGCCAATCCTTCTTGTCCAACATCAGTGCCTGACCTCATAAAAGCTCTACAGAACAAATGGGTACAAAATCTTGTGGAAAACCTTCCAAGAAGAGTGGAAGCTGCTATAGCTGCAAATAGGGACCAACTCCATATTAAAGTCGAGAGATTTGAATGCAATGTCATTAAATTCCCTGTTGGTTTAGTCAGGCGTCCTGATACTTTTGTCCATATAGTGTAAAATGAGGTTAAGTGGTTTGGTGTGAGCAAAATGGCATATTTAAAATGCAGAGTATTTTACTATATGTAGAAAACACTCTCACTATAAACACAGGCATTATGGTGCGGGGCGCGTGCTTCGCGCCACTTTTGAAAAACTGAAACAGTAGCGGAAACCTAACGATCCTCTTTCTAGATCCTTCTTTCACTTTGGGCCAATGAGGGTGAGGAAAATAGCTTCGTTCTTGTAATGAAACATTGTTATTATTAGCATTTTTATTATTATAATCATTAACAGCTTCATGTGTCCTAACCAAGTAAAGTAAATAGGATATTAAACTTGTTTTTTGTAGTAACTCGTCGGTTTAGTCTGTCAGGGTAGCTAAGGCTAGCTCGCTAAAGACTTCAGGATAACAGATGTTATTTCTCCTCACGTTAGGTGTTTTGAGGCAGAGTGAGATGATATCGAGCAGGTCTCACATTCTGAGTGGTAAGTTAGCTTTATTCATCTTGAACGTGTCAAACTGCTGCTTTAACCGAGTTAGAGCTAAGTTAACATGTTAGCTGAAGTTGACTGGCCCGCACAGAGCACTGACCTCGACCACATTCAGCACCTTTGGAATTAATTGGAACGGAGATTGCGAGCCAGGCCTTCTCGTCCAACATCAGTGTCTGATCTTCTAAATGCTCTACAGAAATAATGGGCACAAATTCCCACAGAAACTTCTCGTGGAAAGCCGTCCAAGAAGCTGTTATAGCTGCAAAGGTGGGACCAACTCCATATTGAAGTCTATGTATTTGAATGCAATGTCATTAAAGTTCCTGTTGGTGTAATGGTCAGGCGTCCCAATACTTTCGTCCATATAGTGTATGTGTGCACATATGTCATTTAAATTATCCAGTGTAATTACACTGAATCCTGTAATTTCTATAATGCCATATTTTACATTATGTTTGGTAGAACACATCAGACGCTATTACATGTGTATTAAACTTTTTATTTAAACTGAACATCATAGCATTGTGCAGACACAGTGCATGTGCGCCTTTGTTCATAAATTCTAATGCTTCTGTGATCTCCATTTAAAATGAGATAATAATAGATATCCAAATATTACAGATGTCCAAAAACAAAATCACTCAAAATAGAGCATGCTTGTTCCCTGCTGAATATACCATTTCCTTGACAGCATCAGCTTTTTAAAGAACAAAAATAGCAGGTAGAGATTGCTTAAAATCTGGACAAATAAAACCAATATAATCTGCATAGAGAGAGGCCACTAGAAGTTAAGTGGACAGTTTAGATTTTGTCCTTGATGCATCCATTACAGCCAAATAACATAAATAACAAATAAGGATATGATCCTTGTGCCAGAGCCAGAAATGACTGAATTTTAAACAAGCCTGCATTTTAGCACACAAAGCAACATTTCTTAGAACAGTGTTTTGCTGTCTTTGCTCAATTATTAAATATGAATAATGCCAATGTATCACAATCTCTTCATAATTCAATCACTGGGATGTAAAGGAAGTCTTTCAGGGTGGGTTAATGTGAAATGGTTCATAACAGAGAAACGTAGGCCTACCAGCTTTCTTTACAGTGGACAGAAATCATGGGTTAAAATGTGTCCAGGGCCAACAGAGTAGTTTTATTTAATATCCAAACACGCCAAGCTCCACGTGTCTGAGTGTTTATATGGACTTTGATGATGGTAAAATAATGGCAAATCAGTTTTCCTTGAGGACTGTTTTGCCTCACGGCACCCTGCGTGTATCGCTGCACGTCTCAGGCATCAGACAGTAGGACTGTAGAAAATAACAGTTTTTAAGCATCATGATGCAAAAGTGAATGATTCTGTATTGATTCACAAAAAGAAAAATTAATTATTTTAATTTTTTCATTTGAATTTTAAATTAAACACCATACATGCCAGGTAACTGTTTTGATTCGAAATAAAGTTGGCTATTTAAATATATATTACACTCTACACCCCGATCTCCTCCTGGATGGCAAAGAATGAGCAACATATTCTGCTTCGCAAGATTAAAAACCACACATAATAATTTTAAAAGCAGATGATTGGGAAGTAGGCTTTTATGAAAATATAGGCAGCAAAGAGCTTAGCAAAACATGCTGACCTGCCAGACCAAAATTAAATACTTCGGCAATACAATGAGTATGAGGAATAAAAAAAATGGAGAACAAGATGCATTGTGATGCATCAAGAATTGTTTTGTAATCAAATTTCAACCCTCGAACTGAATCGTGAGACAAGTGAAGATTCACACCTCAATCAGGCAGTGTATTCAGTAGCATTTTATCTATTTGTGAGGGTGCTCATAGAAGCATCGAACTCTTCAGCTGTCTGGCTCTGTTGAACACCACTGTGAACAATTCTGAACATTTTTGTAGAACACAGAATTTCACTCCAAACTACTCTTAATTACTTTTTGACCCATCTACTTATGCAGAAATTTTGAAAAAAGTGAACACAAAAGGTATATATATAATATCAAAGTAATTGTTTTGCACATATGTCATCCCTGGTCTCAATACCAACTTTTAGAAACATAAAAAATATAAAAATATAACTGAAAAATATAACTGAAAATATTTGCTCCAAATTCATTTAGTGAATAGTGTTATATAGCGTAAATAGAACAAATACGTTTCAGATTTAACGGAGAACACGCATATAAAATAAACTCACCTAAACAATGTGTTTTTTATGTCAAACAATCATTTTTGCTGTAGTAGATGACCAGGCCATGGAAATTAGTGCATTAACATGTGAATACAGAATGTGACCTTGCCTGAAAGTTTTAATTTGAGTGGTGAATACCAACATGGGAGTCTGTGTGTGTGTTTGTGTGTGTGGAGTACTGGTATATCAGTCACAGTGGTGTCATGCCACTGCAAGGTTGATAAAAGTCCCCCAGTCAAAAATATCCATCCAGCAGTGGTGCTGTGGTCCGAATCTGATCACAGATGAAGGACTAGAGAACGGATAACAAATTGAGCATGGAAGAAGTGAACAGTAAACTTGTAGCAACAAGACAAGAGGGTCTAATAAAGCATCTAGTGAGTGCATGATGATCTGCTCTTGCCGTCAGAACGAAAACCTCCAAAAATCTTCTTTTGTGAGGTTCATCCTGCGACGGCGAAGGAATTTACATCGTCATGGTGGAGATTAGGGAGCAGACGGAATTGCTTTGAACGGCCTGATAAGTGTAGGAATCCGTCTCAGTCCAACACACCATTAAACAGGAAAAGCTTATTACACAGATAAAGCTACAGAACAACCTCGTTTACGCAAGACCGCCGGCCTCCGTGCTGCTGGGGCCTCGAGTGGTCAAGGTTAAGTTCCTGTCTCTCACTCTCAACACTGACTATGAAAACCAATAATATCCAAAGACAATGTGCCATTGTGAAATATTTTTTCCACTTTTACAACCAAAGCCTGTGTAGGCATATTTATTACATTTACTGATTCTAAAGTTAAAACAAAAGAGCATACATACTTTCTTGTTAGTGCTATCTAAACCGCTTCCCTCTTCTATTGTAATTTATAAAGTCATACAACATCATGTATATATCATCTTGTGTAATGTTCATGTTTTCAGGTTCTTCCAGGAGGAGTAGCTGTTGCCTTTGGCAGAGGTAAGAAGGATTCAGTGCATAGTGGAATTAGCCCTTGATTAGGACAATTTTAATAACAGAGATCTGTGACCAACTACCTTTCCTGTACAGCATTTAACATCACTGTATAAAGGGATTTAGAGAACAAAAATCCACATAAGCGATTAATAAGTTTCCTGATTTCAGATTTTTCTGATTATGAAAACTGACAGCACTATCCATCTCAGTGTCTTAAGTGTCCCATCCTCTGGAGAAGTGTATAATTAGCTCATTGGAAACAGGAAGAACCTCACCCTCTCTCTCTCTCTCTCTCTCTCTCTCTCTCTCTCTCTAATGTATACAGATATGATTTTACTAACTGCTGCCTTTATGTTGAGATAGAAGTGCCCTGATGACTGTGCATCAGTGGTTTTACTGGAAGTGACGTAAAACACATTTTTCGGTAAATGATTCAACTGCGTCTCAATCCTCACAGGTGGCGTTTGGTCAGTCTTCATTAAAAAAAAAATCCTGCCAGTTACTACATACACAAGGTTTCTGGGCCGTTGATTTAGTCACCCAGCAAAGCTATTAAGACTTTTTCTAGATTTTATGAAAGTATACTTTCAGACAGTAGAGTGTATAAAAATATTTAAAAAAAAGACTTTCAGGCATCACAATGACATCTACAACTGTTTTTAGCTCTGTTTCATTTATCCATGTCAATGTTTATGGATATTAAAGACACATACACCACCAGTTTTGGCACACAGTGATATTTTTCACATTTGCATGTTGCTCACTTAAAATTGACTGGAAATACACCAAGTATTATTTGCTAACAAGTACATGCACAGTATGTTCACCATTTGAGTACCTTTAGCCAGAAAAGTCATTATTTTTTATTGATCATACTGACCTTTAAAATAACTAAAGTCTGTGGATCACCAGACAAGTGTTATTTATTTGATGAGCCATTAAATGACAGAAAATGGGATGCAACAGTTAACTTGTGTGTTTAAAGTGAAAGGACAGTCTAGAATTTCACTCTGCATCACCACACAACAGGATGTCAGACATGCACTGTTACATATTCTTTCCATGTTCTAAAGGAAACTCACTTTTTTGACATTTTTATTGTTATTCATTCAGCAACTTTCTGATGTTTAGCAAGCATAAAAATCTTCAGTTTATGAAATAAATGGTGAAAACCTGTGGTGTGTAAAAAAATTTGACAGGTAGTTTAGTGCTGTAATCTGATTTAGGTAACCATGCTAATTGGTGGGCTAATCTTTCATTACTTGTTTTATTCATTGTAAACTTAAGACACGAAACAGCTTTTCTGACTACATGTAGCGTAAAGGGTCAAATTAATAAATGTTTCTGCAAACTATTTCTAAAACGACACTTACTGAGGGTCTTCTGTTTTACACATGGCATATATTTTCTGTAACTCTGCTCTCTGTTGCCAGAGGCTTGTACCTCCTTCTCTGAAACTAGCAGTGTCTCCAGAATCTTCTCTAACCCCTTGAAAAAGTACCATCCCTTCCCTCCCTCTTCCGCAGCTTGGCCAGGGTAAATGTGTACAAGCCCTTGGCAGTTTGTGCAGCATAAATTATTGCGCTGGTAGCCTGTAATTTTTTAAGCTTTCCTGCACAGATGAAAGAGCTGGCCATGTCCAGGTGGATATGGTAGACCTGCTATTAGCTCTCTTTTACTGTTCTAGCCTTTATGTCAGTGGGCAAATGACGTTCCTGAATGCTGTTTCATATGTCAGCCTCAGTGTGTTCACAAAGCTCTTGCTGTGGCCTCCATTGCTCTTTACCTAACAGTTGAGGGGCAATCTACCGAGGCTGTAGGCTGTGGGCATGTCCATGTTGATTATAGTAAAATGAATCACCATGTGGAACTGTAGCTTTCTTTGTGCTACAGTGTTTTCTATCACTGTATAAAATAAGTTTTCTGCTACCTTTGATGTTGGATGCAATGTGTGCACATGCTAGAGCTGCACAAAATGGGCAACACATCAGTATTGCAATTTTAATGCTAAACATTGCGATTGTGATGGTTTTCAAGATGATAAAGGGCCATATCATCACTTTTCTGGAGTTAAAAAGGCTTAAAATATGTAAATATGGTACTTTTACTCCTTCCATCCATTCAGTAAATATAAGTCCAATAAACTACAAAAAAATAGTTTTGTGATGTCACAAAAACAAAACATTTACATGTATCTCCTTATTCAGGTTACAGGAGTTTAGGCCTATGCGTTCATGCATTGTTTCTACAAGATTTCTCCTTGCTGCTGATTGGCTGCTGCCCTTTGACGCAGCTGCAGTCCAGAATTTCCCCCATGGAGCGTCTCGAGTGTTCTCGTGTTTTTCGTTTTGTTTTTCGTAGAGCCCTGTCTTTTTATTACTGAAAATTCAATGAATTTATTACTATATTTACCCTACTTATACCAAAGAAAACGACAGCGCATACCAAAGAAAATGCCCGTGCATGAATTACAGTACAGTTTATACAGGGGTAACATCGGCATTAACATTCTAGCACTGCGGGAGTTCCGTGTTAACTGTACAGTACAAATACGGGTTTACCTTACATTTTCTTTCAGGGTAATGTATTAAGCTGAGTTTAAAATGAAATTAAAGTGTTTTGAGAGCATATTTGGGGGCATATTTAGGGTTTACACAATAAAACTAGACATTTTTAGGCCTTTTTTTAACCACATCACAACAACACGTTTTTTCACTGTACGCGGTTGCTCTTGGAACGTAAACCCTGTGAATATGTATGTATGTATGTGTGTGTGTGTGTGTGTGTGTATATATATATATATATATGCCCTTATATATGCCCTTATGCAAAAGCCTGCAGACCACAGTGGTTGCTTGAGGATGTTTTTTGTTGGGTTTTTCACTGGTACGCAAGACAAACTCTCACTATCAGTCTCTCCCCGAGTGGAATGCACACCTGGAGGCATTTGGACTGTGGTTCCTGTAATCCTTGTGACAAAAGAACCACAAACACCTGGCGGGAAGGTCATGGTGGTCCTCCTACAGCTGCGTACTGTACCAGTCAAAGTTTGGACAGACCTTCTCACAAAAAGGCTTCACTTGAGGAGCCACCTGACATGTTTTTTTCAACATGATACACAAATGCTAAGCAATTGTTGGCTTCTGAAAAAGATACATCCAATCAGGTTTGTCCAAACATTTTGCTGGTACTGATGATAGGAATGAACTGGTCATGGTCAGCTCTGTACCACATGATTACGGCAGCTTGTTTGCATTTTTTCCTTTTTTATGCCACAGATTTGATTATCAAAAAAGAAACATCTACTTTTTCTCATCTGTATAGCTACTGTTAATGAAGGTAACTCAAAACACAAGTGTTCGCACACTGCAGGTTCTTGCTGCTTACTCAGTAATTTCATAAACTGCAGATTTTTATTCTTGTTAAACACTGGAAAGCTGTTGTGTGAGCAATTATAAATAAAGAACAAGTTTCTTTTGTAAGATGGAGGGAATCTGTAACAGTGCATGTCCGACATCCTAGTAACTGGTTGTGTGGTGATGCAGAGTCAAATTCTAGACTGTCCTTTAACTTTACATGCACTCGCTAACTGTTTCATCACTTAATAGCTCATTAAACATCCAACACTTGTCTGGTGATCTCCATTATAATTATAATTAAATTAGGTGGCTTTTTGTCAATAGAGATGAATGAAAAATATGTCATTTTCTGGCTAATATTACCTGAGTAACATGCAAATGTGGGAAATCCAAGTGCGTGCCAACACATTTGACTGGTACTGTACACACTTAATGCTCATGCAGCATGTGTGGCTTCTGGTCCAAATTCTACTTCCATTCCTCCATTCTTCTGTTTCCATTCCTCAACCCCAGACTGTTTTAGCTGTTTTATAAAACATATAACAGTAACATTTTACACATTTGTTTCAGTTGTTTTTGGGTGATACTGATATTATGCTATAATACACAATTTTTCTTCAAAAAACCTATCTCTGCTTCAGGGCCATAACTGAACATAATCAGGTAGGAGTGTGAGATCCACTCAGAGTTCACAGGTCGTGGGGAAGGGAAAACTTATTTTCCACCAGAACTTTGATATTTCCAACCTTTATTACATGTAAGTTTTATTTAAAGAACTGTTTAGGTTGTAAACAAATAAATACAAAGTTTCTGAAACACATATACTTAGGGCAGCAATGTTAAATTCCAGCTGTTTTCTGGAGGTTTAAATTGCTGGGGTCAAACTTATCCTAAGCATAAGAGATGTTAGTAAATTTGAACATAACATGTGGGTTAAAATTGCAGGGAGAGGGAGGCCATGAGGACATTTGCATATTCATACATTTTTAACATTCTTAATGTGTATTTAGGCTTAGAGATCCTCTCATGGCATTTCTTGGGCTTAGCAATTATACATAACATATTTAGCTATTAAAATAAGACATTTTATTATTCAACATATATTATTTTTATAGTTTCAGTGTCTTTAGGAGTATTTTAAAGGGTTAGCTTACGTTTCAGTACACTGATAGCCTTAGTCTGGGAACTTCTTAAAGTGACTGACCAGAGATAAGTATTTAAGTACTCAGTAGATACCTGCTTCTCTCCAGGTTTCCTCAGTTGGACCCCTGTCCATATTTGTCAGTGATAGCACTAGAGCAGTAATAACAGGGGTGGACACTGTCTCCCCTGTTACTACACCCCCTTCCATCACAGGGGCATTCACAGAAGAGCAGATGGGATCTGCAGATAAACTGGGAGTGTCTCTGTGCTGAGGAGTCCCAGTGCCTCAGGGCCTTTGGTTTCTTTTGGTCTGAGAGTAACACTCAGTCTGGGTCAGATGAACATTTGACATTGCCAGGATATGACTGGCCATTGACTGCAGCTTAGCCACTCTGTTGGACTGTAGATGGACAGTGGTCACTAGACACTACTGGGCCCAGTATCTCCCTCTCTGTTGGTTGAGGCTGAGCTGAAGAAGTAGAGGAGCATACGGTGAGTGCCTAGGTTTTAGTATGGACAGTCTGTAGTCTCTAGTTTGAGCTTGATGTATTGACGTAGACAAAATTCTTCATGTCAGCCCTACAGCAGGATGAGCTTTGAGGAGAAATGTATAATTATGATGATGAGATGTAAAAGTAAACTGTAATCTGTCCATGTTAGTGTAATGCTACAGCTTTTAAATCCTTAGTAGGAAGTCATAAAAATGTTTTAGATGCGGCCGGGATGAAGACCAAAGCTGTGAATGATTCTAAAATGATCACAAAAACTGAACATGAGGAATGAATGTCTGATCAAATTAATGTCAAGGAATGAAGATCAAAAAGTACAGGTTTGAATGAATGGTAATCCATATTTTATGTGTTTGTTGCTGGACTTACTTTATTGGACATACTGTGTGTCGACGTAAGCACTCATCCTTTATTATTGTATGAACATTGTTCTGTTGGTTGTTCTGTTCCTCTTCAGCTGAACATTGATGTTATTCACATCTTTTTAGTTTTTATCATTTTAATCAGGAAATATTCTAGCTCTTCTACACAGTGTTTAGGCTGTTTCTTTGTCAATCTGTGGGAAATAACCAGTATAATTATAGCCTGAGATATTTCTTGGTCAGTCTGGTTGAGGAATGAGAGCCTGTCATGCAGGCCTGAGCTTGAGTTGTTTTGTCTGTTGATTTATCGTTTATTCTCTGTAGCGTCCGCTTTGGTGAACAAGCTAATAGCTTTGTGGTTTGGTAGGCTTTCCTGGAGCTCAGAGGATTTCTGATCCAAACTCAACCATCTTTGAGCAGTCTGAGTGCTTGTGTAACTAAACCGTGGATTCTCCCTCATCATTAACCACATCCCTTAATATCAGTCAGGGGAAATAGCAGCTGGATTTGAAGCTGGAGAAGGTCCAGGGGCTGCTGGTTGTTCTCCCCTCTGTCTGTCTGCCAAACGTTGGCAACTAATTTGGTGGGGTCACATCACATAAAGTAAAGCTCAGAAAATTCATCACTGTTCTTATTTATCACAAATCCTCCTCATCCCACCCATGATATAATGTATCATCTTGTAAACATTTGCCTTCCTTGGTCACTTGTTCTGTTTTATTTACGTTTTTTCATAATGTTAAAACTAACAGAAAACGACAAAAGGGTGGGCCTCAACCCACACTTCTAAATCAAATAGTATTATTATTACTGTTGTTGTTAACGTTGTTGTTGTTGTTATTAATAATAACAACAACAACAGTAACAATAATAATAATTATAATTATAATTATAATAATGTATAAATGCAAATGTAATTACTTATTTAGAATAGTAATTTGTTTAGATTTGTTTGACAACCTTTCCAGGTTAATATCACTACCTTATTACTGATGAATGTCCAGTAGCAGATTAGGTTTGCCAGATGGTCCTGTTACTGTTTGGTTGTGCTCATTAGTACATCATTAGACCAACTCTGATGTTATTGTTTATGCACCTGTATGCTGTTGCCACAGCAAGGGCCGATAGAGGTCATGCCCTGTCTGACCCCTGAGTTTTTAACCCATGATGTCTGTATGTGCACCCACTCTTCAGCTTATTGCTCTCGTCACTACACAAGTTACACAGCAGATTGTGAATTATTTATAATAGTTACTGAATAATAAGTCTTCATTTTAAAAATCAACAGTTTAGGAGCAAAAGAAAGACACCTAATTGTTTTTGACACTTGTGCCACCCAATATGTTAGAAAGGTGACCCAAGTAGTTTCTCTGTACCATTTGGTCAGCAGCTCGCTCCTCACACAGATCAATCAGCTGATACAGTGTGTGTGGGAGGTGCGTGTGTGTGTGTGTGTGTGTGTGTGTGTGTGTGTGTTTTTGTACTGAGCTAATGTAATAGGAGCTGCCCCGTTCCAGCCACCTGTGGTTACTCATGTCCGAGAGAAGACAAGGTTCTATGTGTTCCCAGCTCTATAGTCCAAGACACACACTCTCCAGGGGGTAGAGGACACAACAGGTGGACAGAGGAGGAAAACCCCCCTAAAATCTCTCTCTCACACACACACACACACGGTCACACGGACACACACATATATGCACACACACAAAACCTCTCATGTGCTGTTAAAGGTCATGATTTAGTGAGCCTGGACAGTATTTATTTATTTTTTTAGAGGCAGAGTGGACAGAAGAAGAGAAGAAAGGAGAAGCAACATGTACAACATTACATGTTTATATAGTTATATACAATAGTTCTCTTGTGCAAGGGAGACCTGTAATAAAGTATTGAGAGTGACTTTTAGCCATTGCTAAAGCATTACTTAGCAGTGGAATATGGGACAGGGGTCACATGTTTCAATTGTGGAATGAAGAACAATCACTTTGGGAGTTTTGAAAAGAAAAACGTTATATCTAGGCAGTGTAATTTTTTTGAGATAAAAACAACTGTTAAGTTATCTCAGATAGACTTGCCTGAATTTTGTCTGAACTTTTGTCCATTTTATGGGATGTAATAATTGAGTATTACTTGTCAGCTACATTAGCCTTGTAGAGAAGACATCAAATTTGTTAGAAATTGATTGAAGCCATGATAAATCCATGATAAGTGATGCATTTGATTTTTGGCTGAATTAGGTGCTTTAAAGGCCAAAATCGCCATTAGCTTGATAGACTACAAGTCCTAAAATGTTTTTAAAAGACTGGGCGTCTTAGACGTCCTTAGACGCCTTAGTCTTAGGGCGTCTTTCTGTATACTTTTTGCCATTTTTTGAAGCAGGAGTGTTTTAAACACATTTGTTATGGAAGTGAGGCTTAATCAGTGTCTTTTAGAGTTTACGCACAGGCACTTGACTGTAACACCCTCACACCCCCACCTTCGAACTCAGTTCATTAAAAACCTTTACTATGCACACGAATACCAGTTTTTTATTTACTAACTGTATTTACTTTTTCCACATTCACTTTTCATTGGCTGTTGAGGGAATCCAGTGGGATTGAGATCTATATGGTCAGAAAAATCCAAAGTCTTTTGTACCCTCTGACCGCTCAGAAACTCCATCTGAGGCTAACTTTCCAGACACTTCCTAAATTTATCTCCCCACCAGTCAACCCCCAGAATCTCGCACCAGACAGTACACATTCAGGTTAAATTCAGGGTATGAGTCTTGTGGTGTGACTGTAGTGGTGTGGCTTTAGTGCATTGAATAGCCGTAGTTAAGTCTTTGAAACAGTGAATGGCAGATGAAAATAATAGTTGCTGCATTAAACACTGGAAGTGGCGTTAAAGATAAACCAGAGCAGCCCAGCTAAACCCCACCTACTTTCAGGAACTTGGAGGCTCTGATTAAATGGTGATTCAACTAGTCTCCAAAAAAGGCTAAGGTGTGTGTGTGTGTGTGTGTGTGTGTGTGTGTGTGTGTGTGTGTGTGTGTGTGAGAGAGAGAGAGAGGGTGAGAGAGAGAGTTGGAATATACATTCTGTGAGTGAAAGGCTAATATCTCTCTTTAATCAGTTATCCTTGAGATCCTGGTACCAAAAATATGCAATACACACTCACACTGGTTCTGTGTGTGTGTGTGTGTGTGTGTATCACTATCTCAGTGTTGGCTCCTGTGGTTGTTCCTCACTCCCACAGTGGAGGAGCTTCTGTTCCCAGACTGCCATCTTCCATGTGTGTTTGTTTTTGAGAAAAACACACAATGTCAGGAGCAGACAAATATATTTCCATACAGGACATTATTATTAAGGACTTCTGTAGACTTCCAGTCCAAAAGTATTCAGACATTCCTTCTAATGAATTAATTCAGCTACTTCAAAGTGGACCCATTGGTCACGCAGGACACTTCTTGTATAATCTTTGTAATAAAGCACTGAACTATAGAACGGGTTCTGGAGCAGCTGTACATGAGACTGTCATTATGTCCATCGGTTATAGGGGACTAAAGGTTTACAGTGTTGTTCTGTGGGACAATGAGATTGTATTCTGTTAACTGATTCGCTCTCTTGAATTCCAGTACCTTTGAGGTGAGTTGGAGTGGTGTTTGTGAGATAGAACTAATCATCCAGCATCAGTTCCTGACCTTGCGAATGCTTTGGGAGGGGGACTCTCCTTTTAATGTCCTTAATTTAGGAAGAACACTGGAGAAGCAGGAGTCCACAAACTTGTTGATGTGGTTTGTTATGTATAAGAAGTATACAACATATGTTGTACCTAGTACACTGACACTGTATAGAAACAAGTGTGTGTGGGGGGAGGGGATTGAGTTAGACTCCCCCTCAGTCCTCTACTGTGTGTGTGTGTGTGTGTGTGTGTGTGAGAGAGAGAGAGAGAGAGTGTGTGTTCTCATGGCTGTGAGATGCTATTCTGTGTGAGCTATTCTCTGGATGGCTTATGTCAGTCTGAACTGACCGGAGTTGCTGGACACAGAAACTGCCTTGAGCCTCCAGCTATGCTAATCCTGTGAGTACCATCAGTGATTCAATACATATTTTACAGATGGGCCATCTGGCTGGATAAAAATGCACTATAGTACATCTTAATAGGTCATATATGTTGGTATACTGAGTGAAGATTGTAGTTTATGGGATCTTTAGCACTACCATCCATAGACTTGCTTATTGTTCTTATGAGCTGTATCTATAATTTCCAGACATTCATGTTGACTTGTCTAATGGTGTCAGCACTGAAACTGTGTTCTATACATCTTCAGAGTTTCCTGAATGTACATTTATTAATGAAAAGTCTGCTCTGTGTTAGATGTAATTCTTCACAGGAGAAATGGCCGTATTCCTTTTAACTGCTTTTTACTGGAATCTTAAACAGTCTTCAGCCATGGACTAAATATTTGTCACTGTTGGTGTAATCTGTTATATGTGTATTGTGGCTGAGGTGGAGCTCAGAAGCGATGAGGGAATGATATGAGATAATCGTCCAGGAGGAGAAGTGACAGAAGAGTTCAAAATCAAATAGACTGCAGTAGAAGGAATAAATGATGGCAGATGAGGTTATTTTGATAATCAATACGACTTTTTGAATTAAACAATTTTGCTACATTAAAAAATACAATAAAGTAAAAAGATATAGGGATGTGTATCTCCCTTTAGTCCTGTTGTTTGTAAATGTGCTGCCAGATAATTTATTTTAGAACATGGTATTGGGTTTACATGATTTCTATGCAAACCTCTTCACTGCAGTGAAAGGTGCTTTATACATGCATTTAGAGTTGTACTATTTTGGAATAAGGATGCTGACTGGCTCACTGATGCTGATGTGACAGACTGACAGAAATTACATATTTATAGATGTGGAACTGAAGTCATTTTTAGTTAGAGGACTTTAAAAAGCTAAAAAGCAACCTAAAAGCTGTTGAATCTTGTGCAATCAGTGAAGTTTGTACATTGTCAAAATAAATGACATTCTCATGAAAATCTCACACAGTTACAGGTATTTTTCAGCACAGCTGTGTTTTAGAGGTCCTGTAGGATGCATGAAAGTTGTCTAAATCAGCCAAGTGTTCCAGTGATCCCTTTTTCTCTGCATCACTGTTGAGGAATTAGAGAATAATATATTTGAAGAAAGCTCAGTATGTGCTGAGTGTGTAACGATGTTGAGGTGTGTGAAGTGTGTGTGGCCTGCAGTGCTGCTGTGAACTGCACTGTGATCTGGGTGCTACATTCCACAGGAGGGTGAGTGTGTGTGTGTGTGTGTGTGTGTGTGTGTGTGTGTGTTTGCAAGGGAATGCAGCTGGGGTTACCCTTCATCTGCACACACACATAACCACACACATGTTGGGTTAACACGCAACTGCAGGTCAGTCTCTCGCACACTCACACACCTATGTTTATATATATA
>JBBIGA010154318.1:18210-38503 GCA_037576975.1 Alestes dentex | reverse complement strand
CACACACACACACACACACACACATATATATATATATATATATATAAATACACACACACACACACACACACACACATATATATATATATATATATATATATACACACACACACACACACATTCATTCTAGATTACTTATTCAATATTAAGTTACGAAACTAATATTACATAATGTTTCAATGATAAATAATATAATGTAATTTTAAACTCACAAGTATTTCATTTTACAGTATGCACAACTGCAGTCAGAACAGTTCAAAACTGTACTTCAGTCATAGCCTGCATAGCCATCATTAGTATTTCAAGTGTTCTGATTTGACATTTGATCATCACTTTTGAAATGTGTACACTGATATATTTGTGGCTGCATGTAGTGTGTGTCTTACTGTAGTGGTTTCTCTCCAGTGTGTATCCTGCGATGGATGCTCAGGTTGCTGCTGGTTCGAAATGCACGTGCACAGAACTCACAAATGTAATCCTTCTGGTCTAACAAGACAAACACACAGTAACACAAAATGGACATCAATACAGACCAGCAGCCATTGATCTATCACCCACTGCACAGTAGCATAAATAAAAAAATTAATTTATTCAATGTTATGACCCCTAATAACATCCCTTCTGTGTGCTTGTTGCTGCCACTGTTTTGTGTGTTTCCTGTTTTTTTTCTATGTTCTCATCTGTGCACTGTAATAGAATGTTCTCGCCTGTGCACACTGTTCCAGTATGTTCTCACTCATGCACACTATTCTAAAATGTTCTCACCTGTGCACACTGTTACAGAATGTTCTTACCTGTGCACTGTTCTAGAATGTTCTCACCCGTGCATACTGTTCTAGAACGTTCTCACATCTGCACTGTTCTAGAATGTTCTCACCTGTACACAACGTTCTAGAATGGTTTCAAGTATTCATACTGTTCTTAAATGCCCTCATTCAATTTAAAATCTTTCCTGCATTTTAACATTCCTAGAATGTTTTTCGCACTCACACTGTTCTAGAAAGTTACTGCCCATTCACAGTGTTCTAGAATGAGCTCCCTGTTCACACAGTCCTAGAATAAGCTGCCTGTTCACACTGTTCTAGAATGTTCTTACCCATACAGTGTTCCAGAATGATTAGCACATTCATAGTTCTAACTGTTCTCACTGCTCTCGAATGAGCCCCGCATTCACACTGTTCTAGAAAGAGCTCCCTATTTACGTTCTTGTTCCGTTTCCCCCATTCTGTTTTCTGCTCCCATGCTGTACTGAAATATTCTTTTCACATTCACATTGTTTAAGAATGTTCACTTCACATGGTTCTAGAACGCTCTGCCCTATTCGCACTGTTCTAAAAGAATCTTTCCCCATTTACAGTGTTCTGCCATGTTCTCTTTTCATTCACACAGGCACATATGGTGTAATAGTTCTTTTTCCAAACATTCTAAAGCCATCTGCTACCGTTGGAATGCTGGTGTTTGATGGGTCAGTGTGCAATGGCCTTAAGCTATTCTCTCTTTCATGAGGGATATAC
Source organism: Alestes dentex (assembly GCA_037576975.1). Classification (NCBI taxonomy): domain Eukaryota; kingdom Metazoa; phylum Chordata; class Actinopteri; order Characiformes; family Alestidae; genus Alestes; species Alestes dentex. The sequence continues at coordinate 36,989 of JBBIGA010154318.1, read as the reverse complement.
TGACTTCTGCTTTCATGCACATTTCATGCAACCCATTTCTATTTCTTTTCTAAATACCACAGTGAAAATGAACTGAATCCAGACACAGTGGCAAAAACAAAGACAGCTGGGACTTGTAGAAACAGCACGTGTCCAATCCTCACCACTGTGCAGCTTTTCATGTTCTTTTAGATGCTTTTTAAAGTTGAAGGACTTTCCACAGGAGGGATGTGAGCAGGCAAAGGTTTTCTGCTGAAAGTGCTGGTACTTCATGTGGTGCTAAACAGAGAGATAAATAAAATGATGCAGAATGTGCTGCTATAATGGTAATACTGCATACTGCTGGATAGATTAGCAACATAAATCAATGAGGCAAGGCTTTCACTAGAAATACAGACAACAGGATACAATATGGACAAATGTATTGGGACACCTGACCAGTACACCAACAGGGACTTTAACGACACTGCATTCAAATACATACACTTTACACCTCATGCCCATTCATTCTGTAGAGCATTAATGAGCTCAGGTACTGATGTTGGACGAGAAGGCCTGGCTCACAAACTCCGTTCCAGTTCATCCCAAATGTAATGGATGGGGTTGATGTCAGGGCCATGTGTGGGCCAGTCAAGTTCTTCCACAATGAACTCACCAAACCATGTCTTTATGGACCCTGCTTGGTACACTGGGATACAGGCATGCTGGAATAGAAAAGGTTCTTCCCCAAACTGTGTCCATAAAGTTGGAAGCATGTCATTGTCCAAAATGTCTTGGTATGCTGAAGCATTAAGATTGCCCTTCACTGGAAGAAAGCCTAAACTTTGAAAAATTGATGTGTCCCAATACTTTTGTCCATATACCGTAGAATTTATAAGAATTTACTAAGCCTCTGTCCACAGACATGCATTAAAAATATCAGAAACAAGAGCTTAGTAACAAGGCCAGTGAGTGACTTTCACCAAATGATTATGATCATTTTGTGGTGATCGTTACTTAAACATGGATAAAAGGCACCAAATTATACTCACATTGAGATACTGACGACTAGAAAATATTTTCCAGCAGTCATCAAACTCACAGGGTAAAATAAGTTTTGGGGTAGCTTTTCTGTAAATGCAGACAGAGAACAGTAACTGCAATAACATGTCATTGCTAAGAGTACACATTACAACAAAAGACCACTTTTACGACAGGGCATTATTTTGCTATGATGTGCAATAGCAACATGCAATGTGCAATAGTGTGCACTGTTCTCGGGTGCTAAAAATGATCATTATGTGCAGTATCGTATACTGTGCAATAGTCTTACCACGTGCGGTCTCATGTGGAGTTTTCTAAATGGGTGCTGAATTATTTCATTATGTGCAATATCTTATTATTAAGTGCAGTAATATTATTATATTACCATGTGAATATCATTACTTATGTCAATATTACTTATATAGTACTGATCTCTACTATGTGCATAACCACAATTTGTGTAATTAGTAATTAACTTAACTGTAAGTTATTTATCTATGTTATTTATATCCAGGATTTGTGTTTATAGCAGAGTATATTTCATAGTGAGGTTTTGTTCTACAGATCAGTAAAATGTTCTGATTCTGATTCTTTTTGTGACATTTAGTATAGACAACAAACCTTTTTCTCTTGCTACATATCTGTAATATATCATCTTTCACTGCCTGTGGCCTGAAAGGTAAAGAAACATAAATGTTAAAATACTAATAATGCATTGGATTAAAATGCTGCATCTTTAGTAAGTATCAAGCCCACCTGTTCCTTTTTGTCCCCGCTGTCTTTAAGTTGTCTGCTTGGTTTTTTTCAGGTGGATCTCTCTTTCTTGCTCTCTTTTGTCTCCCCCTCTTGGATGGGTTTGGTCTTGCACTTGTGATTTTTTCTCTGAAATAAAAAAAAAAGGTTTAAAACAGTGTCCAACTTGGTTTCTTCCAGGTCACAGCCATGCAAAGATGAGCATTTTTCCTATAAATTTCAAGTTCAACTCATGAAAATACTAATTAGCTGAAGAGGTGTTCAAATGAGGCAGAACTGTAAAGTCTGCCGAGCTCACATCCTCTTCCTGTTCACACCTGTGGTTTTGCGTACCGGCCTGCACGTTCATGTGCTTTCAGGACAACACACCCCATTTCTCAAATGGAAATAAACACAGTGTCTGTGTGTTTCTGTTGGTGCTCTTAAACCGTAGATTACGACAGCGCTATCAACAGATTGGCGAGACTCGCCCGGCGCGAAAACGTTTCATCAGCAGTGCACTTATGCTAGAAACACACAGACAGTACAATCAGTGAAAGACAAATATGACTTAAACTGATAGAACTGAAAGAAAGCACTAGAGACAAAAGAGCACTCCAGTCCTGCAGCCTTTGAATAAGTCTTTTTTAAACAAGGAAATTAGTTATTATGTATGTTTAAATTCAATTGTAAAGAAACAGACTTTTTTGTCTTCACTGACATTGTTTCACTGTTTACATTATTTGTTTCAAAAGGCAGTGTCCATTTGTTTATATCCAATTTATACACTGTTTTATTTGTTGATTTTGGTCTTTTTTTTAAAAGACAGCAATAAATAAAAGGTAAAAACACTGTCTACACTGTGAAATTAATACATGCAGAATAACTGTGATAATCGCGAAACCGTGATTATTTCCCAGGCGATAATCGTGCCATCAAAATCTATAATCGTGACATCCCTACTTACCAGTGCACTTAATACCACCACTTACCACTGCACTAAATAAATTACGTATAGTACAGTATTATGAGGTACTGGACACAGCTGCTATTTCGAATATACTGGGGAAAAGTGTTACACTGCAAGAACATTAGGATACAATTAAGTAAAGCCACAAGTTTGGAGTTTGGAGCAGGCCTCACACTTCCCGAAAGGAGCCTGTGAACATTCCTGTGCAATTTACTTCCAACTATATAACTAACATGCTGAACTGCTCCCTACCTGACACTAATCAATGATCCAGCTAATGAAAAGATAATGAATTAGAGGAGGTAGAATAAGACTAGAGCTCCAGGAACAGAGCTGATGACCAACACTTTTAGAAATGCAGAAATTATGGAGGAGGAATGCAAACCTATCCACAGGACTTTGATGTTCATTACCAACATTTTCAGAGTCATCAGTGTTCATCTCATTGCTGCCCAGTGGTGTGCTGTAGGGGAAACACATATTATAACTGGGTAACTGTTGTTTCTCATGTATTTTTGGTTGAATTACTGAACATGACAGTGGACACCTCATACCAGTTATTTGGAGGCAGAACAGAAACCACTGCTTCCCTTCCGTCCTGTGAATGCAGATCCTGTTCTGCATATTAAAAAGAATGGTAAGTCCAGTATTAGAACAGTAATATAAATGGAAAGTTTCTTAGAGATCCTAAAGATGTCTTCTCTCTTACCTGTTTCCTCGTCTTCTCCAGAGCAGTTTGGGATGATGCTCTCTGGCTCCTCCTTGTTTTTAGATTCTGTTATATTTTCAGCTGTGGCAGATTTTGCTCCTGTGCCACTCGTTGTCCTCACACCACAGGCTACCTGCTCATCCACACAACTTGTTTGATCCTTTTTTGTGTCTTTCTTCGCTTGTTCTTTGATCCTTTTCTGTCCTAAGACAACAACATCTTCTGCGTCTCCCATTCGTTCCATTTCACCTTCTTCTGTGTCCTCAACTTCCAACTCTACCTGCATGGGACACCATGTAAACACATGCCCCTCCTCACAGGCGTACTTCAGACACTGCTGTACCTGTGTAGGGGTTTTGGAGTGTGCCTGCAAAGAGGCATCAGGGTCAGCCTGTCTAGAAACAGCATGTATGGATGCTTTAGGGAGAGCCTTTATGGAGGCTTTAGGGTCAGCTTTAGCTGAGGTTTTAGGAACTGCCTGCATGGAGCCTTTAGGGACTGTCTGTTTGGAGGCTCTAGGGTCTGCGTGTATGGAGGCTTTAGGGTCTGTCTGTATGGACATATTAGGATCGGTGTGTATGGAAACTATTGGGCCTGTGTGTATGGAAGCTTCAGGGACAGGCTGTGTTGGGTCATACACTTTCATTGCCTGTGTGTGGCCTTTAGAGTCAGTCCTTATGAAGCTTTGAGGGTCTGCTGCAGGCCTCAGACTCGGTGGGAACGTGCACTGCTGACTGTGGTTGTGGACCAGCAGAACCAGCTGCTGAAGAGAAGCTGTAGTGGTGAAAAAGCTTGCTGATGTCACTCCCTTCCCATTATCTAAAGAAGACAGAGATTTGGGTGAAACACTATTCATTTCAGATTTACTCACACAGTTTCAGAAAATAATGTGATTTTCTCCAACAGACATTGCGCAAAAGTATCTTCATTCGACATTAAAAAGCAGACTTGGCTCTAATTTTTCCCTTCAGTACGATAAGCCTGTCTAACATCTGGGTCTAGTCCTTGCTGAAGAGAAAGGGAGAGGAAGTCTTTCCATTCCCTCACCACAGCACAAACCAGAGGTACAGCTAGGAGACTTGGCTAGCCAACTATTGGCACCAATTCAGATTTTTATGAATTAAATGTACTAAAGCATGTTTCTAGTTTTGTCACACTTTTTGAATTCTCTTAAGTATTCAACCATTACTTCCTCTTTCACTGCAGGATAAATATGAGGTGATACAGAGGCCAGACTCCCTCAGTCATTTATCAACAAGAAGAATATGAGAATTCACAAATAAAATGAGACAACATTCTGGTGAACTTAGGCTATACAAAATAGCCACAAGCTTGAAAATCATACCATGCCAACATTAAAATGACATTCTAACCAGGGATGTGCGATTCCATTTACAAAGGTATTAAGTGTATCCCCTGCTCTAACAAACATGTTTCAGATTATAGAAGACATTCTGATGAATTATATAATTTAAGCCTAATGCTAGAGTCCATTTTACCACTGCAGAATATGAATCATTAGGTTTAACCATAAAAGTTACTAAAGAAAAGGCAACAGCACATTGACGGTACCTGAACACCTGCTGCACACATTGGAGAAGTAACTGTGGGGAAAGAGAAGTGGGGAATCATGAAGAGAAGTGGGGAATTGTTACAACGTAAAACTTTCATGTTTCAGTTTAGGGGACAAGTGGAAGTTGTCAAAAGCAGCAAAAAATAACCCCCCCTATGAGTTTGGATTTTTACTCAGTTGGTTCTTGGAATTTGTGTCGCAATCATCCAAGAACAAGCTTGAGAAAAAACAAATTGAGGAATTAAAATGAAGCCAAAAACATATTCACTCTTAACTGTTCCAGGATCAGAACTAGTACAGTAACATAGTAATGGGAGGCCAGTTATGCTCACCCAATTAAATGGGGAGAACTATATCTTTGCGCTGCAAATTTAAGATGAAACTCTGTGAGTGTGGCCACTGTAGTGTATCCAATACAATTCAAAACAGTCTTTGCAATGGCCCTCCTGCTTAGCATGACATCCTTTTGAATTTGAATCTTCACAGGGAAAAATGTACAAAGTATATTTTTTCTATCCACTTCCAAAGCAAACAGAAAAAGGTGGTCTGCAAATGAGGTATGATACCGTTTTACTAAATTCTCATGTCTGCTGTGGGCGTATGAAGCTTAGGGCACTTGATGTTTTTTGAGCTTTATTGGTGCTGTTTTTCCCATTGGTGCTGTCCTATTTGCCACGAACTCAGATAATGTAAAAGATTTTTAAACGTGGACACATGTTAGGACAGTGGCCCCAACACTGACCCCAACAAGGTGAGTATGCTACATCTAAACCAGTACTGAATCACAGCACCATACCTGTCCAGCAGATACTGTGCAAGCTCTGAGTGGAGAGAGAAGCCCAGCGTTTCCTTCAGCTTGCCCCAACTCTCAAGACAAGAGCCAAGCCGAATCCGAGATTTGCTCCTCCTGGCGTCCAGCTCCTTACGCCTCTGCCGCCGCAGAGCATCTTTAGCAGATGCCATGAGGCCAATTCAGTTCCCCCCAAAACCACTGAATAACAAACAGATATAAAAACTCAGCACACTGAAGATATTTGCTATACAAAACAATCAGTGAACCTATCTTCTAATATTCAAAATAGAAGAAATTAGTTTCTGAATACTACCTTAAAACAATGTCTCAGTCAATGTATTTATAGCCATTTCATTTCTGTCAGGTAGTTTTACAGGCATTACATACTTCAGACGCCTGGTTCCTATCCCCACCACTGTAAACACATCTGACTTCGTAAGTCTCTCTAGAATGGTTTCTCACATCAGACTCTGAACAAATGTGAATTTTACAAACACTCAAATCATTGGAATTCCACTTTAATGTGCTTCATAATTCATGTTCATGTAACCCTCATGTAAACACTATTGTGTTTCATCAGCTTAATCATGATTTAATCACTTTTTTCACACTATGTATAAGGAGTTTTTTAGACCTACAGACATAGACAAGTCAATAAATACTACTTTATTACAGAAGAATGAGAGTCGCTTTCTATAGCTGTCTTATGAGTCCGTAAAACTGCAAATGGCCAAATGAACGAACCAGAAATGTAATAGTTCATGCAGTCTATGTTGGCTTTACGCAAAATTCTACTAAAACGCTGACAGAAACGATGTGAGAATCAAACAAGCAGTAAACGCTCTACCGCTTCATCTGCTAAGTGCGGGCCCACCGTCCTCCTGCTGTTGCCCTTTTAAGAAGCCGCGGCTCCAAGTTCTTTCACTCGACTACAAATAAAAACGACGGAAAAACTCCGAAACAGAGACAATTGCTACGAAACAAAACAGCATAACAGACACAGAAACAGTGTTCAATTCACCTCTCTTTGTGCAAGCACCAAAAAGCAGGAGAATACGGAGGGTGCATTGCATTCCCAGCAACCTTCACTGAAACAGCAAACTATCATGGGAAATGTAGTTCTGTAGTGCCATTTACTCTCCACTAGTTGGCTTTATTTTGATAATGATGAATTCACTTGATATTGTTGTTACTATTATTATTATTCCTAGTAGTAGTAGTGATCGTAGCGGTAGTAGTAGTATTACTAGTAGTAGCAGTAGTAGAAATATTAGTAGTAGTAGTAGTAGTAGTAGTAATAGTAATAGAAATAGGAATCATAATATTAGTAGTAGTAGCAGTAGCGTTATAAGTAATAGTAGCAGCAGCAGCAGTAGTAGTATTGTTATCATCCAGTGTTAAATAATTTTACATGAATTATTATACTCAGCGTAACAACTTGATCGTCCTGACTGGGAAATTTGTCTTGAGACCAGGAGAACATACACATACGTACACAGTACTTGACAAAAAAAAAAACAAAACATAAAAATAATAATGTGGGGAAAAAATGTTTTTGAATAGAGAACAAAGTAGTGTTCCATGTTAAGACTGTGCCTTCTGATGGTCATAAACACTCAGCACAGATGTCTGCGTCAAACCTTTCACTTCATCAGCTGTCTTCACAGTATTACTCAGATGTTTGTGTCTCCCACAGTCTGCATACCATGCCACACAACCCAGAACACTTATTCCATAACAAAGACATCACCTTCCTGTCAGCAAAGGCACAGATATTCAGGCACTGAAGTTCAAATCTTGGACTGTGCTTCAGTCACTTAACTTCTGGTTTAACTAATAATATCTATAATAATATAGTTCAATTAATATCTGTTTCTACAGTACATCTTACAACAATTATTGTCCCAAAGTAGCTTTCCAGAATGTGGCAGCCCCCCTAATAATTGTTGCCCTGGATGGTAGATTGTCAGGCAAAACCCCCTAAGATCATGTGGAGACAAGACTCTGTGGAATATCATATTTAATTATGGACAAAAGACACGTTATACAGAACTACAGCACAAACATATGACCCTTACTGTAAGTAAGCACAAATGTTGGACTGTGGGGATGATTTAACTCCAGTTGTTGATTTAACCTCAGTTATCCTGATATGTACACTGTTACACTAATTTGTACCCTGACACCCTCAATATACTCATATATTTTCAATATATTCATTACATTCCCCCACATATAAAATCCAAACTGGTTCTAAATAATACATGGAATACCAACTAAATCCAATAACTGAATATATTAAAAAGAAGTTGATGAAATCATGGTCACATTGTTACATTATGAAAGTCTGAAACAGGGAAGTGGTCTACAGAGTACAAGAGTTAGAAGAGCACAGGAAATGGAAACTTCAGTTTGTGCGGTTAGTTCACCTAACATGGTACAAAATCAAGCTCTGCCTCATATCCTACACACTTAACCATGGACGAACTTGGTAAGCAATTTGTGTCTTTTGCTTCATGATGCTAAACTTTAGAGATTGATAATAAACTATACAGGCTTATGCTTTTTTAGAGAGCATTAATTTAGTATCAGAAACATGAAGTATAATATTCTAGTATCTGTAAAATAATTGTATGTGGAAAGGCACACGCCTCTCAAAAGTGAATGTTCAGAGTTTTGTCAAATGTGGAACTGTTTGTGTAAGTTTAAAGGTGCAATATTAAGAGGCTGAGTTTTAAAGGACATTTTTCATAAAAAATAAACTAAAGAATTTCTTCACATCTATGGTGCTGTCCATATCCTCCTTCATTCTTCCTTGTTACATATTTTTTTTCTATATATTTTATTTTATTTTATGTTGTCAGAATTTCTTGATAGTGAGTGGAGGTATAAGGCACACTGTCAGAAAAGGCACCATACAGGTAGATTTTTCACCCCAAGGAACAAACAATGTAACTGTACTCTCAAGAGTATGAGTACCTTTCTTATGAAGTTTATTAACTTTTGGATATGAGGTCTGTTTTTACTTTATTTCATTTGATTTAGTCAGGATTTCTAAATGTAAACCGTTTTTCATGAGACTTTTATTTAATAATTAGAAAAAATAAGAATCCATTTTGTCTTAGAATATTCAACATCATTTGTGAGCTTTATGCTGGCTGTATTTTGCATTCATTGTGAAGGAATGATAGAGCTCGGTTTAGGGTCAGGTCAGCGGAAACAGACTATGTCCGTTTCAGAGAACAGAAGTCTCATTTTCTGCAGTATTTTCATCACAAGAAAGTGAGCAATCAAAGGACAAATTCCTAGCAACCCACTCCTACTGTCACCAGAGAGCTGAAATTCAGCATGTTTTTCTCAGTTTCACAACCGTTGCGATGGCAGTGGTGCAAAACCCTGATTCACTTCCTCATGAAGTTCTGAAAATGAAAGCCCACGCCACGGCTGCATGTCTCCAATGACTGTAACTGTATTTCAGCAAACGACTCTGACACAACATCAAGACGCCCACTCAGGCACACTCAGAACTGTGGTCTAAATTAATACATTGGATATATAAACTGCAACCTATATAGCGGAAACAGAGGTTGTCTGTGATTGTGTGAGGCTCTGTGGGTGTGTTTGACTCCACATGGGCTGTTTTTTATGTGTAAGACACTGTGTGTTACAGATATTCTCTTGGAGGAGTTAGCCCTGAAAAGTTCACCTGCACCCGTCCTCCCTCAGACCCTTGCCCTCGATAAAAGGGACACAAGGAATGTGTCTGCACAGGTGATGTAAAGTTCATATTACTAAAAAAAGTTGGTTTTGTTGCATTGAGAGAGTAGCACTGAGCAGCCACCAGTCCAAGTGTTGAACATACAGGGGGTCCTTGAGTTAAGGGTCTCGACATACGATGCTCACTGGGCGAACTAGTTTGGTTGCGTGCAACGGAAGAATACGCAGTACTGCGGCGTAAGAGTGAGGGAGTTTTTCTTTTCCTTTTTCTGTGGCTTAGTTGTGTCTTTATGATTTTACAACTCTGTAGGTAAGTGACTTAGGCAAGCGTGTGTTTTGACTTACACCAAAATATGGGTTACATCGCTGTCGAAGGAACGGATATGTGGCAAAACTCGAGGACCCCTGCACTTGACTAGTCCTTATCTGAACTATCATTCTTTATTATGAGCACTGGGACTTCTAATAAGGTACACACTCATTGCCCACTCTAATAGAAGCTGTGGGTCTTGGTCCTGGAGGGCCACTGTCCAGCACAGCTTAACAGGTCTCCTACCCAAGCCCACCAAAAAACTGGATTGTGCACACCTGCTCTAGCCTTTCATCAGTGATGAAGTGGTCGGTTTCGAGTCCCATTGTAACTGCTTATATTTCTGTGATGAGCCTCTCTCAGTATAACAGTCACATGGTTATGTGTAAAAAGCTCTGCAACACCAATGTGGCCTACAAACTCATAGCATGTCCATACACAAACCACAATGCTATGAGTGTCACTGCCAGGTTAAGAACAGTTCATTATTAGATTAGACTAGAATACATTCAGCAGTGTACAAGTACAAAACCAGCAAAATGCTGTTAGCCTCGAAGCAGAAGTGCAGAGTAATAAATAGAGTTATACTAATAATATCTAGTTAATAGCAGCCCTATGGCCAAAAACTGACCAGTGATTAATGGCGTAGAGGGTGACTGACAAACTGTGCAGCAAAAGAATATGTAACTGCACATTTATAGTGGGCCTATAAGGCAGGTGGAGCTCACAAAGTAGTCAGCGAATAAAAGTATTGTTGGTGTTTCTAATAAAGTGGCCAGTGAGTAGAAGTATAAGGTTAGTCTTTCTAAGTGGCCAGTAAGTAGAAGTATGAGGTTAGTGTTTCTAATACATTGGCCAGTCAGTAGAAGAACAGAGCTGGTGTTTCCAAAAAGTGGGCAGCAAGTGTATCTTTAAATATTAAACATAACTTTTCAATTTCCTTCCCTTTCTTTATGCAAACAGAGTCAGTCAGGACAGGATGGCGCTAAAAATGTGTACAGGTGAGTCACCATCTTTCATGCTTGTCGCACCAGACTAATGTCTGATATAGTTCTGTTTCAGTGGGTATCACTGTGCTTGTTTCGTGCAGAAGCTGTATCTCGTGTTTCAGGTACTCTTCATATGTGCTGTCAAACTATTTACATTTATTGTGAAATGAGCTCTCCTGAACTTGGGAAAGGTGCTGCATAAATTAAACAGATGATGATAATGATCATAATGATCATAATGATGGTGATGATGCCCAGTTGCTAATAGCATATCAGTGTATATTAGGGCATATTAAATGTCTATGCATCTCAATAGTTTAATGTGTTACAGGGAAGTCAGCTCTTCTACATAATTTCCCAGGCCTTACAAGAATCATGCATTTTTCTGTTCACTTGATAAATAAAATACAAATCTTTAATGTTCCTTAAACCATTTCTTTAGATGTCTGGTTTAAATGTACTCATAGTTCACTGAAATTGCTTCTATCAGCCTTATCAATAAAGTGCAAGCAATCTGGATGCAGGTAAATATGTAAAATGATTCTAATATGCTACTACTGAATAATAAATAGGAGGCAGCTGTAAACAGTTAGGAAATGTCAGCTGGGTCTAATCGGTATAAGGAACATAGCTAATGATTCAGCTTTTCATGTTGAGCATCAGGACTAAAATCATAATAAAATGTGTTTTCAGTGAGCTGCCTGCTCCAGTACAGGCGGAAGTAATGAGTCCAGGAACAGCCACTCGAGAGCTGGACTCCATCATGAATGAGCTGCTGGGTCTGGGGCTGGACCTTCACTGCCCAGCTGACCTTCAGGTGACCTGAATCAAAGAACAGTTCAGAGCTCATACATTTAGTCTGGAAAACCACAAGAGGGCAGTACAGACTCAATACAATGAGTAGCAAAGTACAGACGTATTACGATGAGTGGCATGTTAGACTGTGCTATAGGTCCAGTACTGTTTTTCAGAATTAAGGTATTCTCATTATCAGTCATGCCAAACCGCTGGTATGTATTGCCTGGTATGTACATATAAATGTACACATTACTAAGTACTGTGGTGAAACACATTCATTTACCCCGTGCACTTACTACTGCCACTAATTAAAACATCTCTTACTAATTATGAACCTATGAATTTTATTTTTGTCTGTATTTTTGTTTTATTTATTGATCCCTCATATGACAAAATAAAGTGCTGCAGTATCACTATAAGAACCATTTTCTTCTCTGTTCTCAGGTTTCAGACCAGGTTCTCCCAACAAATCCACCACCACATGCAAAGAAGGAAAAGGAGACAGAGGAAAAGAAAGAAACTGCTGAAGACAAGAAAGGAAGCCAACATGCAGGAAGTAACAACACCAACAGTGTGCAGAATGAAGCAGCAGCGCAGAAACAGATCTCGAAGAACGTTGATGCCATTGATGACCTGCTGGGATCTCTCAGCTCGGACATGGAGAAGATGGGCGTACACACGGCAGCTAAGGGTCACTGCGCCTCCTGTGGAAAATGTATCGCTGGAAAGGTAACATTAAAGACTGACCATGGTCAGAACAGCCAACACGTGAACAAATGGGTGATGAATCAAAATTAGAAACCATCAGAAAGTTAAATTCAGTTCAGTTCAGTTTTTTTTTACACCCAACGTTGTCACAAAGCAGCTTTACAAAATCCTGATCCGAGCCCCAACGGCGACAGAGAAGAGCAAAATTCTCTAAAGCTGCAGGAGGAAGAACCCTATTGAAAAGGGTGAACCCATCCTCCTCTGGTCAGTCCGGAGCAGGGGTCACCAACCTTTTTGAAACTGAGAGATACTTCACAAGTACTGAGCCATACGATGGCCTACCAGTTTAATACACTAGCACAGAGTTGATCTGTTCTTATCTAAACTTCATGTATAATAAACATGTTTTAAATGCTTTTTTTTAGATATTGTCATTTTCAGATTTATATAAATGCAAATGTGATTAAAGAAGAATAGCAACAGGATAAATTTAAATGTGAGACACTGCTCACCGGTGAGTTGTGCTATTTTTAGAACAGGTCCACGGGCTACTCATGGGGTCCTTGGGGGCACCCTGGTGCCTGCGGGCACCATGTTGGTGACCCCTGATCTGGAGACTGAGAAAGAGAGTCCTTGTGGAGATAACTAACAGAGGGCCTTCGTGCACAGACTTAATCACTGTTGATTGGCTGTCTTTGGTTAACAGAGTAGGTACAGTTAAGAGCCAGTAGAGGAGGCATTTTGTTGGACTCTGAGTGAGGAGTAGTTTGAGAGTCTCCTGTCTAAAGCAACAGGAATAACAAACTCTACCAGACCTTTTGAACAGCTGTTACACTTGGATGGGGAAGGAGCATATGGGCAGTTGAAAGCAGCCGGACCACTCGAGGACACTGCAGGTCAGGGATGAGGTGATGAGTCAGGCTAGAAAGATGTGCAAAGGTGTTGGTCCATCATGAGCTGTCAAAACAGCTTCTGTGCACCTTGGCAAAAATTTGAATTGGTTTTTAGTCTTTGGAACTCTGCAGGAGGAATTAAATACTATTCTTTCAAAAGATACATCCTCAACTGGTGCTTTGAAGATGATCATTGTCTAACACGTGCATCCAAAATCTCCAGTAGGTGCTCAGCTGGATATAGCATATGAATATAGTGCCCAGTATACATCACTTTCATACTTATCAAACCATTCAGAGTCCTTTCGTGCCCTGTGGTTAAGAATACTGTCAGCTTAGAAGAGACCACTTCCACTGCTCTGAGGGGACATGTGGGCCCAAACCATGCAACCCTCTTACTGTAGGGGTCATGGCTTCAGGCCTTTACCATCTCTTGGTGTACCACACTAACCTGCTTGTGGAGAATATGGTGATGGAGTATTCATCTTTCCGGTAACTGTGGTTTTTGCACCATTAAACTGTCAGATAGTTAGTAGTTTTTGAAATGAGGGGGAAATGCACTGCAGCCCTACTAGAACAGCCCCCTCCATGTAATTTTAAACAGACCGCTCTTGCTGATACAGTCTGAGCATTCTCAGTCATCTGAGGAGCAGTTGCTCTTTTTTTCACCTTATAAATCAAACATATGCATGAGGATCTTGGTCAGTGAAAGTGTGTTTTAAACCCCAATTATTGCTCCAATTTACTGATTTATTTCCCATATATCTACATGCAGGCATCACTTTTGTGATGTTCCTATTGAACTGGTAGCCTGTCAAGCAGTTTTTCTTACTGAATCACCTTTCTTACTAATAAATCTCTCCTTCAAAGTGACTCAGATCTTTTAGTCCTGCCATCTTGATCAAGGCCAGCTAGGCCTGCTCAGAGTGAGGAAGGTCATTTCTTAATTGGCCCTATGAAACACAATGTACTTAAAATGTGCTTAACCCTACCTTAATTTACCCCTGAAAGTACACCAACCCCCTTAATTTAAATGAAGTGGCCATTCATTTGTGAAACCTACCCCTTAATTTTAGCTTAAAATTAGATTTAAGCCACGAGTGTGAAAACTCTTAATCTTAAATTAACAGCATTAAGGCAGGAGGTTCTTTTATTATTATTATTATTTAAGGGGCAAATTTGCAAAAGTAAGGGAAAATTCAGTAGTTTTACCCCTTAATCAGCCTTATTGTGTGCACTTTCCCCTTCATTTTTCTTAATTTCCTGTATCGGAAATTAAGGTCAAAATTAAGGTAATTTTAAGGGGTAAAATAAAGGCATTTGGTTTCGTAGTGTGTATTGTGCAGTTAAGCTGTCTAGAATCATCTGCATTTGTTTCCCCACAAATTTATTAAGAGTTTGTCTTTATTCTTTGAGGGTGCATTTACATCATTTATATTTTGATGAAGTGATTTGTACTTTTTCCAACTGTATATTTAATAATATTACAGTTTTCTTGTTCAAACTATTGTTAAAAGCACATGTTGCTAATATGTGTTTGATTTGTCATGTTCTACAGCTGTAAAACAGGACAATGCAGAACAATCTACAACACTACACAAGAGCTCACGTTGCATGCTAATAAACACAAATTAGACATTGCAAAAACAAGTCATAAACTTAATTTTTTATTTTTTTTTTTACCAGGATTGGAAAAAATAGAGAAACTGCACTTAAGATAAAGCTTGGGGCTTTTCAAAAGGTTTATTATTGTTACAGTCAAAGAACCTTTTTAGTGCTTATATAAAACACTTTTTGATCAAGGAAGTCTAAGGAATGTAACTGGGTAGGAATAAGAGTCCGAATATAGTACAAATCTTTTAATATGAGTATTAAGGATAGTATTTTACAGCCCTCTAACAGCCCTCTAAATCCAACGCCAATAGTGTGTGTGTTAATGTAAACTGTTAATATTTTAATGTTTTTTAGTCATTCAGGTCACTGAATGATCAAGGCGTTTTTTACTTTACTTTACATATGCAGTGTCCTTGACCATGTATAGTGTCGATTTGTTAGTGATGGCTATGTTTCCCTGTTCCTCTGGTCTGTAGATGATCACAGCACTGGGTCAGGTGTGGCACCCTGAGCACTTTGTGTGTATGGTGTGTAAAGAGGAGCTGGGCACGAAGGGTTTCTTTGAGAGGGATGGGAAGCCGTACTGCGAGGCTGACTATCAGAACCTGTTCGCACCACGCTGCGCATACTGCAAGGGTCCTATTCTACAGGTAACACACACTTCACTCTAACAGTAGTACAAATTCCACGCCACAAACTGCATGGCTAAGTCATCACACACTTGCCTCAAATCATGTTAAGTTGTACAGTAATTACAAATAGACCATCAAGAACTGTATGAAATTTGCTTCATTTGTTTTGTAGAGTTATAAGAACAAGAGCTATCCCTCTTCGTTAGCACTGTGCAATCTGTACAGCTAAATTGTTACAGAATGTTGAGGAATCTTGTTTATGTGGATTTTGTTGTTATGTGACTGGCTGTTATCTCTACAATTGACCCAAGTAGCACGGACCATTGGACCACGGTGTAGTTAAGAACAGTAGTAGCCGTGACCTTGTCTGTACTTTAGTTTATGTGTATACATATAAAAATGGGTCAGAAACCACAAAAGAGAAGCTATTTAAGATTACTCAACTCAATGTCTCTGCTCTGTGGTCTGTAGTCTAGCCCCGATTATGTGACACTATGACGTGTGTAACACTCCGGCGTGTATGTGTGTATGTTTTTGTCTACAGAATATCCTGACAGCCATGGACTGTACATGGCACCCAGAGCACTTCTTCTGCACACACTGTGGGGAACGGTTTGGAACAGACGGTGAGGAAGATGACACTACAAGATACAACACAACATAACATAACATAACGCAGCATAAAACAATACAACAGTGTTACACAATACAACATAAGACATCACAGCACAACACAACACAACAAACCACAGGATGGCAGGACATAAAATAATACAAATGTTACACAATGAAATACAACACAATGCAACACATTGCATTACAACATGACTCAACACAACACAACGCATTACCACAAAGTACACCATAATACAGCACAACACAATAAAGCACAAAATAATGCAATGCAATGTTGTCACACAATGGAATACAATACAGTGCAAAACAGCTCTTTACATATGGCATAATACCACATAGCGTGAACTAATACAACACAGCACAATACAGTGTTGCACAATGCAATACAATTAAAATAACCCAACACTCTAAAAGACAGAGTAACATATGCCTATGTAATGCAACACAGAGAAGGACGTCACGTCACACAATTAAACACAGTGTTACACAATACATTGCAACATAATGTAATACAATTTAACACAGGACAACACAACACAACACAACAGAATATACTGTAACATACAGCACAGCATAACATAACATAATCTAATGCAGCAGAACACATCACAGCATAACACAACAGAGTATAACGAGACAGTGTAAAACAGCAGAGTGCAGACAACACATCACAACTTGAACATAAAATCCTGGCCACAGGAAAAACAAGGAAAATTATACTTTGTTCATCTCAGTCATTACCTTGTAATAGACATAAACATATATTTCTTTCTTCATAATTAGCAGATTGAATTATGTTTATTAGTGGTGTGTTTTGTGTTCAGGGTTTTTGGAGCGTGAGGGGAAGGCATACTGTCCCCAGGATTTTTACCGCCTGTTTGCCCCCAAGTGTTCGGGCTGTGGAGAGCCGGTCAGGGAGAATTACCTTTCAGCAGCGAACGGTACCTGGCACCATGACTGCTTCGTCTGCGCTGTGAGTTGAATGGACAAATAAAAATAGTGCTACATTTCTAGCTTTACAACATCACAAAGACTTTCTGATTTAGTAATAATAAAGCATTTTTAATAGCATTATTAAGTAATGTTCAAGAATTATTTCAATTCATCTCTCTCTCTCTCTCTCTCTCTTCCTTTCTGTTTCTCTGTCTGTTTCTCTCTGTCAGGACTGTCTGAAGCCTTTCACTGATGGTTGTTTTCAAGAGATGGATGGCCGTCCCCTCTGCTCTCTGCACTATCACTCCCGACAGGGGACCCTGTGCGGGACGTGTGGAACTCCTATCTCTGGCCGCTGCATTGCTGCCCTGGACCGGAAGTTCCATCCTGAACACTTTGTCTGTGCTTTCTGTCTGCGGCAGCTCAGCCAGGGTGTCTTTAAGGAGCAGGGTGGGAAACCCTACTGCGCCGCCTGTCACACCAAACTCTTCCTGTAGACCAGTGGCCCTGACCCAGCACCCCATACACAGCACTAGGTTTACATTTTACTTTTTCTGATCCACCTGATTAACCCTTGTGATGGAAAAATATAGTCTGTGTAGTCTGACCCTTTCTGTATCATAGTGTTGACCCTAAAGGAGGGTGTGAGACCAGACGAAGTCATATTACGCCCATGCAGATTCCTCTTAAGCAGACACAGAGTGCCCTTGTCTACCCCTTACGTATGTGTTAGAGAATGTGGAACCTTGACTGTGGAGTCTGCTTATCAGACACCGTCTGGGTCTTGCACTGCTTTGTGGTATATTTATGCTTGTGTGTTTTACTGCTCGGGGTTCTTCCTCACACAGACCCGTCTGAGTGCGGACTGAACCCTCTCTGCAGAGAATAAAGAATCTGTCTGGTTTACCATATTAAGTTTCTCTCCAAGGTTTATTAAAAATTCCACAACAAACTTTGCATGGTCACCACAGAGACTTTTCCTGGGCTGTAGCGAAAGACTGGACAGCTTCCAGAGTGGTAGGGAGTGCTGTGTTTGGGAGAGCAGAGGTCAAGAGATATAAAACTGGCCTAAGAGCAGCAGCCCTTGCAGCTGCATCTGCCTTCGCATTGCCCTGAGATACTGGCTCAGAGAAGCCTGTATGGCCCTGGCATTTGCAAATAGCAAAGTGTTTTGGTAAGAGGATGGCATCTAAGAGAGCAGCAATTTCGTCATGATGAGAGATCAGACTGCCATCAGAAATTATTTGTGTCTCCAGATTGCACCAAAATCATGAACCACACCAGAACAGTAACGACTGTCAGTGTAAATGTTTTATCAGCCGCCAATTTACATGCTTCCGTTAGCAACCAATATAGCAGCCTGAGCTGATAGGTTGTATGGCAGAGAACCCGCGGACAAAACCTCATGCACAGATAACAAGCATAACCAACATGGTTGCAGCCAGACTTATCCTGGAAGGCAGATCCATCTACAAACAGAACAAACTCAGGGTTAGTCAAAGGCACTTCAGAGAGATCAGGCCTGGGAAAGCAAACTTTAATAATGGCAGCAACGCAGTTATGGTCCTCACCATTACCTCAAAGAGGTAGAAGAGTAGCAGGGTTCAAACCTTTGCATCGTTGACAGTAATGTTACGCATATCCAGTAAGATTCAAGGTTCAAGGTTACTTTATTGTCATCGGCAGCTGTGTTTTTCTCCATGGACCATGGTGCAACATACAACATTCAACAGTCAACAGAGTGCAAGTTACAACAGACAGCAGACAACA
>JBBIGA010154318.1:0-16012 GCA_037576975.1 Alestes dentex | reverse complement strand
TCTACATTCTCACCATCACACACTCTATATGGCTTAAATACACTTTGGCTCTGCTATAAATTGCATGCAGAGGTCTTTAGAAATATAGGATATTGTTGATTTTATATTTATTTAAATTACATTCAATTCAATTTCAAAATTAAATAATGATACTATTGTATTTTGTTACATTGTCACAAATACCGTCACAATGGCTCATATTATCGTATTTAGACATTTACATTTCTTGAACATCCTAAAATCTACCCTTCTGATGTTTTCCATTTGCACTGGTGTCAAAGAAAGAAAGAAGGGGAACATAAATGATTGGAACTGGGAAACAAGACCATAAACACAACAATAACTCCAAGAACAAGTATGCAAAAAAGTTTAACACAGATGTGGCAGTTATTGCCGACAATGAAAGCATGATGTAATCTTCTTTTATTTCTCCCCTCTAGCTCAATGAAGAAAAATGAGAAATTCTGTCTAACGATCCCATTTCAGTGAATAAAAAGATGTGGGACTGGGTTAGAGAGCGAATGGCTGATCATGTGCAAGAGGGGAGAAACACATGGGTCTTGGCCCTATAAAAAGCTGCAGGAGTCAGAAATCTGTCTGAGTTTCAGGGTGCCACAGGTTGGGGTGATGTTTATGACTGCTGGGCCGAGGCAGGGGCTGCTGGTGTCCTCCACTGGAGCGTGTAGGCCAACAGGGTTAAAAGAGTGAGACGTCCACTCAGGCGAGCCGAAACCTGACCCTCGGGCCCCAAACGGCTCGTGGCCTCACTGTCACCCCACTCAGACTCAGGGCCACAACATGGGTCACGGCACACTGAATAACGCCCAACCTGGCAACCCTGCTTAATAAACAATAAAAGCAATAACTGTCCAATAAGTCACAGCTGCCTGGGACATAGTAGTATATTAACCCTGTCACCAGCGAAGAGCTGTGAGTGGACACAAGGGCCTTGTAAACGAAAAGAGAGACACATGGAGAAAGAGCAGGGGTTGCCAGAATGAACTACAAATCTGAAGAATAAAACCAATGAATGCAAATGTAACTAAATATGTGTTTGGGGAAAGTGATATGCAATGGTCTGCTGGTCTCACATTTATTATTACAGTTAGTGAAATGATGTATTAGTGGAACTTGCGAAAGCCCATATGTTTGGAAACAAGGGCTTTGGTGAATCAATCAGGTAGGTTTTAATGACTGCAAGCTTCTTCTATATATTGTGTGATTCTTGCCATTTTCAATATGCACATGCCAAATGGATGGATGACCAAATTCAGCCAGTTGGCCAGTATGCTATTCTTTTAAATTCACAGATGACACACATTCCCTAAGACATCAGTGCACTAATATAACTAGCCAAGAAAAGTTCAGTCACAGTACTGAGCAGCACAGTACCATTAGTCATGTTTTTAAAATGTTCTGCAGAATTTTGTCTTCCCACGTTTTGCAAATACATAACAATCGCTGAGATGAGAATACAGGAAAAATAAAATAATAATAATAATAATAATAATAACTGGATGCATTTCCCCAAGAAACATGAAGTGTGATTGCGTGGTTGCTATTAAACCAGTTTTTGGAGTTTATGGGCAAAAAAAGGGTGTGTCAAAATGAATTCTCACAGCACAGTTTCAAACCTGCACTCCACTGGTTGTCTTCAGTCATTGGTCAGTGCTCTACCATTCATGGACTGATTATTTTTAATGAAACCACAAAAAACAGTGAAACGTGTTTTGTCCCTTTCTGGCCTCCTTAGCCATGATGTCACAGACTCTCATATTTTGACTCAGCCCTCTGCTCTTTCTCCCTTTTGTATTTGGTAATCACACTAATAATAGTGGCATACTTGATAGCTCTGTCACCTCAAAGCAAGAAGGGTAAAGGGCGACTTGCAATCATTAGTTACAGGGACAGTCCGCCTGGAGCAACTGAGGATTAAATGTCTTGCTCAAGGACACAATGGTAGAAAGTTGGGGTTTGATCCTGCATATCTGTGGTCATCAGGTTCACAGGCAAGCGTTGTACCCACCAGGCTCCTACAGGGTGGTAGAAGAAGGTCCTGGTTCCTGGCTGGGCAGCCGAGGGTCCTTTCTGTGTGGAGTTTGCATGTGTCTTCATGGGTTTCCTCAGGGACTCCAGTTTACTTCCACAGTCCAAAGACATACACTGGACATACTAAATATGTGAGTGTGTTAAGCTCTCCTCAAACATATTATCCTGTATACATTTATTGTATAAAGTTTACAAACTATGTACTTTGTTAAATGGTGCATATACCGTTTAACAATAATAACTTACAGGTATTGTAAGTTATTTGCCTTGCTTTTTACTGTGATATAATTCCCTGTGTGGATGTTGGATCTTTTTCCTGTGAGACGGACATTTTACGTTTCTGTCAGAAATAATTCAGGTGCTGCACCCCATGTTATGTGATGATTGATTGTTTATATGAAGCGGTAAAGGATGCTGGGATTTCGTGTGAGGAAAAAGTTGCGTGAGAGCTGAGCGTTTTCTGGCAACTGATGTGTTTCCCAGTGCTATGAAGAAAACAGTAAATACTATAAAGTAGGTGGAGACTGTGTGATCCTTCCACAATATGGCCAGTAACAGATTGTGTTGGTCTGTGTATCGGCTCTGCTATGGACAGGCGACTTGCCCATGGTGTGTCTCCGCCTGTTGAAAGCCTGGGATAAGCTCTACCAACCCCCTTGATCCTGTTTAGCATAAACAGCTTGCAAAAAAAAGATGGATGTACAATACAGTTTTTCTTATATACATTGTTGGTTTTTTATTTGCATTTATTTTAATGTTTTTGTTTTTGACAAAACAAATGCGCACTGATCAGATACATTGACGTACATATCATCTTCTTAGATAGTCTTAGCCTTTTTCACAGTAGTGCATGGTGAGTGTTAATAGCTAGGGCTTAATAACAGTCAGCAGAGACAAAACAGTGATGCAGTGTCACTTACGAAACAGCCAAAGCACTTTCATAGCCAAAAAGGCCTGTTCTTTCTTTGAAAAAAAAAACAAAAAAAAAAACTAAAATCAAACACTGCTGGTGATTGATTCAGGGCACTGATAACAGTGATATGTCCAAAGCAAATAAGAACTAGGTGAGTATGTTAGCAGTGTGGCCAAGTTTTCCTGATGAGTGCCAGGGTAAGCACTTTTTCCCTTATAAAAAAAAGTACTTCTATAGATTCGGTCCAGCTCTAATTCAGCTCGGAGCTTTTGCAGATGACTGCTTGTGTGTAATGTGTTATTGCAGCTGACCTCATGGAGGAAACGCTCTATGAAAAATGTTAACCCCTAGCAAAACTGATGACCTGCGAACACTTCCAGTTGAAGCTTTTCTCACTGCAGAACCAGTGTGGAAGATCCTAAGTTACACTGATTTAATCATAAATCTTTTGCAAAACCCTCCGTAACTGACTTACGCGTCTGTGAAGCTCACACAGACATTTTTAATACGCAATCTACTTTTTCCATATGCACAGATGCTTGAGCGCAGTCTGTGACTGAGACAGGTTAAAGATTACTGTAGTGCATTTATAGTGTAGTATAGGCCATTTTCTAGTGTAGTACAATGCATTGATAGAGTTTTTTCACTTATTATTGTTGTAATAGTGTAGAATGAATCATTTGTAGTGGAGTATAGTGCACTTATAGTATTGTGTCCCATATTTATATTGGAACAGGGCACATTTATGGTGTAGAATGGACCATTTATGGTGGGGTATAGAGCATTTGTAGCATCATATAGTGCATTTATAATGTTGCGTACCATATTTATATGAAATAGAGCATTTTATAGCGTAGTATAGGCCATTTATAGTGTAGTACAGAGCATCTGTAGAGTATTTATAGTGTGTTGATAGTATGCTACAGCACATTTATAGTGTGGTAAAGATCAGTTTAGGATTCTATAGCATATTAAAATTTGTAATGCAGTACATTTACAGTGTAGAACAGCCCTTTAATAATGTCATATAGCCATTATATAGCAGTATAGTGCATTTACTGTTGTATAGCGTATAAAGGCATCAGTCATAACTGAGGCTAAAAGTGTTCAGTCAAATGAATGCATTATTTATTTAAATGCAGAACATACACTTAAATGAGCACACACTTAAAAAATGGGTTCTGATCACTAATCCATTACAGGGCAGACACAAAGACAAACACATTCATGCACACCGTCACACCTAAGGGCAATTTAGCATCTCTAATTCACCTGATGTGCATGTCTTTGGACTGTGTGAGGAAACCCATGCAGACACAGGTTTTGACCATAGACCATGGCAGCCAACAGCACCAAAAATAGGATGAGATCATTCTTTACTATGAAATGAGGTGATATGTAATGAGGCAAAAGTGAAAGTGAGCACTGACCGACCTTTTGATCTGATTATGAGGGCTAAAGGGCCATTTTACCTGTATAGTAAATCATTGCTGCCACTTTTTTAACACTAGCATAGGGTTTCAAACTGCGCAAATCATTAGTAAATCCATCCGTAAGTCTTTAGTTTATTTAATTTCTGCAATAATTGAGTTGATGTATAGAGGTAATGTATTTCATTCATGTGGAAATGATGTGCACGTTTGAAACAAGCAAATTCATTGCATGCCTTTTTTCAATGAAGGCCGTGATTGAGACGGCTGTTTTGTTTGGAAGAAGATGTGAAATCGTAAATTCAGCATCTCACTAAATGCTCCCTGCTGACACAGGGCTTAGATATTAATTAGACAAGTTCATCGGAGGAGGGAGTGGAGGTGGGGGGTGGATTGGCGAGTTTCCTCGTCTGCTGTGTTTAGTTTGGCACAAAGCCGGCCTGGGGCTGGTAGCCCACCTGATTAATGACTGCCTGCTCTGTGCTCTGAGTGCTTCCTGTTGGGCTTTGGCCCGGGACGCCTGTACCTGTCTACCGGCTTTTACCTCGCTCACTTGATCTGTTCCTTTCTCTCTCCTTCTCTCTCTTGCTCACTCCCTGTTCCAGAAAGAGTAGAACAGAGAGAAAAGCAGCAGAACAAGAAGAGCGCAGCAAATGAGGCACAAAACTCCCTATTAATAATCTTGATTTCAAAGGAAATGCTGGATAAGCAGGTGTCTACAAACTTTTGTGCCGTACACTGTACTAAATTCAGTTCTTAGACATGAGTGGGCTGAGGAACAAATTACAAGGTGGGTCCACGAATACCCCCCATCCCTGCCTGGCCAGTTTCCTGAGCTGTGCAGTGACCAGGAATGGACATAAGGACAGTGAGATTATACAAGCCTGAGTGCTGATGGGAAAACTAACATCACCATCCATCACTGTGCTGTAATCTCTCTCTCTCTCTGACTTTCTCACATACTCTCTCTCTTGCATTCTTTCTCTCTCTCTCTCTCTCTCTCTCTCTCTCTCTCTCTCTCTCTCTCTCTCTAACTATTAATCTCACTTACTTACTGTTTCAGTAAAAACTTTGGCTTCCTCCAGGCTGAGATGAAAGACAAAACCAAAGCTTTGAGGCAGTGTGTGTGTGGGATCAGAGCCTGTCGACTCTATATGCAAGATGCACCAGTGTTTCGACAATTGTTCTGGTCACAAAAGAAAAAAAAAAAACACGCCCACCAACAAACAAAACTCCCTCCCTCTAGTTTGCATAGGAACCCAGGGTCATCGGGACCATCCGTGTGTGGGATACACAGTAATCTAATATCACAGCGTCCGTGTATCTATGGACACGTACTATGTGAACCTAATTGTACACCACAGTGTGGACATGTTCAGATGAATAAATGAAGGAACGGCTTGATGACAAATCTTTGGCTGTGTTCTGGGGTAGGCTGGGACCCCGGGGCCCATCTGCTGGCCCCTGCCATGAAAAACACAGTTCCGTACACTTCTCACTGCATTCCCACCATCAGCATATGTTTTATGTTAATGCCAGTAGCAGATGGACCTGTTAGCAACCACACTCAGGCCCCAAACCACAGCTTCACCGCGCTGTTCTGATAGCAAGGTTGACATTTACATAAAAAAATTATTATGTGATTTGAAGGAGTCAGCAGCACACATGCAATGTGTTACATCAACACAGTTGCTGCCAGAAGAAGTAAACTGAAAGGTACCAATTGTTCAGGCAATTGTCAACGCATGTAAATTCAGATTCAAAGCAATATTCTTCAGTGTACAAGTCAAGCTTTTTTAAAAGCAGAATTTACTTGAACGGATCTAACCAAAATTGAACAGAACTGAATCGAACCGAATTGAATTAAACTGAACCAAACTCAATAGAACTGAAATGAATTAAATGGAACTGAACTGAAGTGAACTGTATTGAACTGAATTTGCTTCATATTTGGGTAAAGGCTAAGACATCAGAATTCTGGGTAATCAGTTGAAATGAATTTTAAGATCATGTTATGACATTATAGTGGGCACTCATATACAAATTCATGAAAATGGTGTTACGGTTTATTATTTTAACCTGGTTTGCCTAACCTGGTTGTCCAGTCATGGCTTAGAATCCATAACTGGGCTGCCAAGAGAGTGCCTTCAACTGTTCTTTCAAAAGATAATTTTTGTCTGTTTCTTCCTGATATTTTAGAAAACATTTCCTCAACAATTACTCAGGATTCAGAGTATTTGCCATTTAAAGCCCATAGTTGACATATTGGGATCAAAAGCTTGGCAACAGTAGTTAAGTAGCTGGATTTTTCAAACTCTGTGTGGTTTTACATCTGTATGAAAAATAGAGAAAAGTTCTCTTTAGGACACTTTAGAACTATTGCATTTTTCCGAAAGAAAATTAAAATAGCCAAATATCTGCCTTCAGCCAGCACTGTAGCATTAAGATCAATTAATTACCACGGGGCATTTCACACACTGGTTATATCAACACAGCTGTTGCCTTTAAGTCTCTTTTGGGAAGAATTGTGTTGATGTAATACATTTGATCATATGCATCCAATTAGCATATTCAAAGCAAATTAAAAACAAAGGGTTTTTTGCATTTTCTTCCAAGTAATTGCAATCAGTCTTGATATTTTGTTGTTATTTTGCAAGTTTTAGCATCCTCAACATTGACTTTCACAATGTTAATCTTGCCAAGTCCTTTAGGGCCTTAACATAAGGCCTACAGTTGTTGGGCACCGGCAGGTTGTTGGTGAGGCTGTAAATCAGTGTCAGTAGTTGGCTGTGAAAGAGAAACGTAATTTTCATCATTAGTGCATTTTAACGATTTTTGATGTACAGATGTCCACATTTTTAATAAATAATATTTCAAGATGAGAAAATATTCTCATTTCCCAATGAGAAATGCATGAGGCCGCATGAAAGCCCTGAAGGTGCACTGATAACATGACTAACATATAATAAAGTACAGGATAGTCACTCATTTATACTTCTTGTCATTTAGTTAAGAACAAAATGCAGTTTTCAAATCAGAGCTCAATGCACAAATGTGTGTGGGCTGTCAGCTGGGGTCTTTGGGGTGTGTTTAGGTGTTGTTTTTTACAGGAGATGAGAGGACAGTGCGCCGACAGAAGGTGACCATTAATGAGCCTTAGCCAGTGCTGTTTGTCGTGATTAATAATTTGAATTAAACTATGCAGAGCTCAGTTCAATTCGTAGTTTAGATGAATAAACACTAATTTACTTCAACTTTAAAAAACCCTCAGATCAGCCTCTACCCTGTTCCACCTTTTACAGTGTTATAGAATCTCACTGTCACCAGTTAGGAAACTGCATTCACACTTGCCTCAAACCCCACTGGGTTGTTGAGTAGTCTCAAACAGACTTGCTTGTGTTCCTTTTGTCCGTTTTTTTAGATCACAGTAATTTAGAAACCACATAAGCAAGGTAAATACTCATGTGTTCCACAGTGAAAAGTGGAACAGCTCAGAAGTGTAGTCATGGTTTGAATTATTGTTTTTGTTTATGTGACCTATTTTTTTTTTTACTTTGCATTGTTTCATTCAAAGTATTTATTTGAACTGAGAAAAAGTTAAACTGCTCATTACCCTAGAAGTAATTTTAGTTACTTTTCAGAGAGCATTGATTTGGAGCTGAGATAGAAATTTACATTTTGGTTGGTCATTTTAAATTCATGATGTGTATAATATTACTACTACTACTACTACTACTACTACTAATAATAATAATAATAACAATAATAAATAATAATAACAATAACAACAATAATAATACGTTTAATGTCAATAGCACCCTTCTCAAACCTGAAAGCACCCTTCTCAAACAAAGTGACAATAAAACAAGAATCCAAATAAATAACTCCCAACATGTACTACACAAAAACAAGACTAGATGGACACATCACAGTCATAAAACAGAGAAACGGTGTGATTTAAGGTGACTTTTGAATACTTTTGAAAAGTAGAGGAAGTATCTCTAAGATTTTTAAATTCCATTTTTCAGGAGCAGCAACACTGAATGCTCTGCCTCCCATAGTGAATGGTCTGTATTTGGGCACTGAAAGTAAACCTGAGACCTTAACATGCAGAATGTGCTGTAGGGATGGGGCAGGTCTTGTATATAAGAGTGAGCGAGGCCACATCAGTCCAAAAGTATCCAGATGCCCCTTCTGATTAGTGAACTATTCCTTTAAGATGCCTTGTGCTAACACGCTAACACCTGGAGCAGGTAACCATGCCAGTGCCAAGCACTGGCTAAAGCGGTATAAGATTACCCCAGCATAAAACTGCATTCTCTGGAGTGATGGAGCTCCATTCAGAACCTTTGCGATGAGTTGGAGTGGAGTTTTTAAACCAGAACTCATCAGCCCACATCAGTACCAGATCTCACTAATGCAAGTAAATCCTCACAGCAATATTCCAACAAAGAGTGGAGGCTGTTACTGCAGCAGAAGGGGTTTGGGGTGAGCCGTCTTCACCATCATCACTTCAGCACATGCTGTGACAGACCACTTTCAAACCACACAATAGCGTTTCTCATTAATCTTACACCTCACACTGACAGCGTCCGCGCACACATTTACACTTTCTCTGCTCTCGTTTCAAACATCTACACATGTCCACTTGCATCAGACATCACTTTCATTTTTCTTTCCCCCCCTTTTTTCCCCTCTTGTCTGTTAATGGAACGTGGAACGAGACAGAGCCAATGTCAACAGGAATGGGGGATTAATGCACTTCCTCATCTTCTCTTCCTCCTCCTTTCGGATGGTAAGTGGTGGTCCGGCTATGAAATTGTTTCCACAATAATAATAAAAAGAAAAGTAGAGCTGGAGAGCTAGAGGGGAATTGTTTCTCAAATTACCAATTCTGCGCCTCATTTAGCTTTTGAGCCCAGCATCTTGAAAACAAAAGTAGATGCCTACACGCTAAATGATACCGTAATGGAACAAAATCTGAACCACATTTGGTCAGAGCGCCCCACTGGAGCAGGCCAGAGATGGAGAGATGAAAAGGCCACACGAGATACCTACCGCTTATGCGCACACACATACGCGCACACACACACACATACACACGCACGCACACACACACACACACACACAGAGCTTTTAGGCACATCTGCAGTGTGTGTCATTGTTTATAGACATTTTTTAAAAAGGGGTTCAAATGGAATGTAAAACTCTAAGGCATCTGAGAAAATTACATTTAAAAAGCTGCACAAAAAAACCAGAGCCCACAGTTCTGTTTACTGGAAACGGTTAAGTGAATGCACTGCCATATCACTACACTGCAAAAAACAAAAACTCAATCAAGAGAGCATCTGTTGAAACTGAGATGTAACTGCTCATAGTAAACAAATGAAATCTGCCAGTGGGGTAAGCAAAATTTACATAATAAGATTTCATGAAATAAGCAAGACAAATTTAAAGTATACAGCAAAAATATATATATATTACCAACTGAAAAGATATATTTCAGACAATATTTCTTCTCTGATCTAGATTATTTTGCTTCTTTTTGGCTTATTTTGCTTATTTCAGTATTTACATCCCATTTTCCATATATTCTATATATTTTTATATTTTTAAATTTATAATAGTGTTTAAAAAGTTGGAAATCAAGTGTATGTCCTCTCAATAGAAAATTGAGAGAGTTTGCGATTGTGACTTTAATTTGCCTCACTTTCTCTGGGTGGGTAGAATGGCGTCCCACTACCCCATCACCCTGTTGCCTATAGCCCGCCGTCTATTAGCTGGCATGACAGAATTGGCACTTAGTGTTATTCTCCAAGCGTGTTGTGCTGCCCAGTGATGTTGCATTAGCAGCAGTTTGCTTCATGCTTCGCAAGACTCAGAGGAAGGATGTTCTGATGCCTTACATCAGGATCACTGACCTCACCCTGACACACTCACTGCTTTATTTAGTTTGTCACATTTGTGTTCTTGCCAGATTTCATAGAAATGTTTGCCATGTTCTGGTGTATTTGTCTATCCCTCAGCAGAAATGACATTTGATTGCCTGGCTCTTCTGTAATAAAACCACTTCTGTGCTTGGAGTGCGTGTTCACCAAACTCTCAATCAGTGTCAGAAAGTACACTCAGTGTAAGTGCGGTGATTGAAAGGCAGCTTGAGTGTTGGTCATTAATTGGCATTTGACTGATTCTTCACTGCCTGTGGTTTGTGGCCTGCTGTGGTCTATTGAAATCAATATAAAACTTGTTTTTTTTTCCTGCTCCTGAACCTCTCTGAAAAATTCCAATGAATCTAATAAATACTAAATCAAGTAAGCTTATTTGTGGCCATCTACCAAAGGCAACTGATACTCTGTTCTGGTTCTTGATATTTTCCCAGCAGTTGTCAGACTCAGTTTAGCGAGGAATGATCAAGACCATCATGGGCCAAGCCTGCTATTTCAGAGACAGGGATGTTATGTGCCAGTCATTATCAAAACCATGGCAAAACATAAGACAGTAGAGACTTATTTAACCAGAATGAGACGGTGACAAGCAACGTCATATCTCCCCAAAACATGATGTCCAACTAGCTACTGTGTTTTGTATCCTTTTTCTGGTCAATCAGACAAAACCTGGAGTTTGGACTGTGGACTATGGGGAATAATATCCGTCCAGTCAGCACTCTGTCCCGCCTGCAGTTAACTCGGCATTCTCGCCAGTTCTCCATCAGTCTCTTGAGCCTGCTGAAGCTCCCCTCTACTGAAAACACATGTTGAGACAAGGTATAAACAGCTTCATAATGTACGTGTAAGACTGCAAGTGTTTCTTTGCTCAGGAAAACACTAATAATAGTCGAATTACAAATGCAGCCCTTACTCAGTGATTGGGTTTATTTGGTTATTTAAATAGTTATTCTTAATGCTGGTATTAAGCTATTAAGCTAACTTGTTAAATATCTAAAAGTATTCTTTTTCTACATAGTTGAAATTTGCAGCTGCCCAAGGTTCTTGAAAAGAGGGGGGGGAAGAGGGTCAGAAAAGTCGTGCTCAGTTTTGTTTGTTTTTTTTTCACCATGAATTCCAGAGCAATTAAAATGATATTTAAGTGTTATCTTCTCGGTAACATGTTTAAAGACTTTTTTCCAACAAAAAGCAAGCAAACAGAATTCTAAAGTCTTGCAAACACTGAGCTTTATGTTGTGTTTTATCAAAAAAGTTTGATACTCATTGAACTTTAACTAGCCAGGCTAGCCGTTAACTTTGGCTGTGCAAGGTTGAACTGGGTTGTTATTTTTCACATGCTTACACTGCTTGAAGACAACCTTCCACACTCTTTTTGGACCAGGTAGCTGTTTGGACAACCAGCAGGCTCACACTTTCACTGGCACTATGGGAGTCAGCCCAGCTAGCAACCCTTCCACACAGAGCCCCGTTTAGCCACATGACGTGCTGCAGGAGAGAGAAAGAGAGGACAGTTAGATGAGATGTTTCTGCAGCACTGGGAGTTACACTGTTAAAGTCCCATTAGTTTTCTCTAAATGGTGAAAGGGGCTCGATACAGCCCTGCAGTGGGGTTGGGATTTCAAATAACCAAATGCCGATTGTGTGCGCACTGCAAACTTTGTGTATGTTGAAGGCTTGAACTCAGTTAAAAGAAGCTAGCGAATTGTTTCTGTGAGTATAGTGAAAAATAACTGTTTTGCTTCAACCGTGCATGAGAGTGTTTGAAGAGATATATACTGCACTTTGGTTTAAATCCAAGAAGGTAGACCCAAATACTGCGAACGGCTTTGTATAGCATATCCATTTTTGGGTGAATCCAATATTTTTATTAGAACTTTTCTGACTAACATCTCTACATTTTCTTGCTGGTCAAATACAACATCTAGTTTCTCTATATTGGTGGGTTTCAAACACTTTATAGTGTCATCAGGGACTAGGTACAGGTATAGCTAGGACCTGTAATACCCATTTGTTCTGACTGGATGCACCACCATAATGTTTTATTCTATAATCTCCAACTTTAAATTGCAACTAACTGAACTCACAAACTTCATGCAGCCTATAGGTCTAGCCTAACCTACAAAGGGGTGTCACACAGACACAAATCCAAAGTATGATTTCACACAGTTCATTGTGTCTGTTGTGAAATCTCAATGTAGATTTTTAGTTTGCTGTGTCACAAAATAAAATCTAATAGCACTACCTCTAATAGGCTGTACAAGTATTTTAAAGTAGCAATTGTATTGTAAATAAGCAGTAGTTGTTTATTTATTTATAATAATG
The DNA here is from genome assembly GCA_037576975.1 of Alestes dentex. NCBI lineage: Eukaryota > Metazoa > Chordata > Actinopteri > Characiformes > Alestidae > Alestes > Alestes dentex. The sequence continues at coordinate 3,353 of JBBIGA010154318.1, read as the reverse complement.
TAGCAGTGTAAAGGTCCTAAGAGAGCGAAGGCCCCTGACAGCATGCATGGATTTAGCATAACACTTTGTAGGGCCTTCACTTCCCGTTCCTGACGGTGGTCAATGTCTCGTTATGAAAACTTGAGCTTGCTGCCTGTTTATCAGTATATCTGAACATTGTACTTGCAGCTACAGCTATAGCTCTGCCCTCATGGAGCTTAACTGGCCATGCTCCATTTCAGCTCAGCAGACCCAAGATCAGTCGGGGAGATGATACTTGGACCGGCCACGGCTTGCCCCTCACGTGGAGCCTGGCAGAGGAATAACAGACGAAGCCTTTCAAAACATGTCTTGATACGGAAGAGTCCTATGTTTGACTGAACAGAGAAAACACATGAGAAAATATATTATCATCCAGGATGAAGAGCGTTTATGATGTCAGTGCTGGAATGGCTCTAAATCAGTTCAAAGATGCCAGTTGTGTTCAATGTGGGACATATTTAGGGTCAGATTGAAAGATATCCTTCAGCGAGACAGATCTGATCTCAACCAATGTCCTCTTTTTCCCTTTCTCTCTCTCTCTCTTTCTCTTTCTCGCTCACTTTTGCCTTCTCTCCACTTCGATCTGTCTGGCTCAGAGCCTGAGTCATAAATCAAATTGCCAACCCTGCTGTGTTTGTGAAGTTTTTAACCCCTTGCTGTGGGGGCATGTGTTTTTTAACCCTAACATTTGCCCACGTAGCTAAAATAAAGCCCTCTTAGCCATCAGCAGGGGGGTACAACCACATTGCTGTACTGCCTAATGACTACCAGTTGGGATGGACAGAAACATGTCATGAAATAAATATTGCTGCAGCATCTCAAGGCTGTAACTTGTTCGGTTAATCTTGTATGGGGTGACCGTCTCACACACTGGTGGAGAGATGCAGGTGGTCCAGCTGAGTTAGCACTTGGACTAAGACAGATGCTTATTTACACTGTGGTGTCATTATATCAGGTTTTCCTACCTGGTGCCTAACATGTGTTCGCCAGTTTATGATAAAAACCGACCATATAAGTGTACTTTGTAGTTTTACATTTACTTTATCCATAGATAAAGAATAAAGCACATATAACTTTGATGATATAACAGTATACATGCTATATTACATATTAAATACACAGAATACATGTACTTAGTTACATATGCAACACATATAAAGTTGAAAATCAGGGGTTATTGTGAGTTATTATGGGGAAAAGGTGGATTAATATGAAACATTTAGTGGTGCGTTGCTTATTGGTAATTGCTTACATATGGAAATTCCTAACATATCCATAAATTATAGAGGAATCTGTTGTTTGAAACCTCTTCATGAGTGCTCTTAATAATTTCACATTGTCCTTCAAAGACATACTCACTTGTGTAGATTTATTCATATTTCTCAGACACTACACCTATAAATGCAAGTGCTCTTACAGACGTATCTTCACTTCTTAAGGCATGTGCAGAGGCACACACCGCTACAGCGTGCCTGATGGGCCAAAACACGACATGGCTCCTGGCAGGACAATAAACAAAAAGTGGAAAAAGAGAGGAGAGCAAAGCATGTTTTCTTTTGTGGGGTCGTACCGTAGATTATGGAATAAAACCCCGGACACATGTTTGGGATCAGCACGAAGAGGCAGAAAATTACCCCTGCTTTTTTTCCTGGAAGAGTCTAGCTGATGTGTGTTTGTGCGAGCGTGTGTGTGTGTGTGTGTGTGTGTGTGTGTGTGTGTGTGTGTGCATGTAGGCTTTCAAAAAGGTCAGCACTGCTTCAGCAGGTTTCTTCTCAATATATCTGGAAGAGAACAAGAAAGAGGAGCACAGTGGATTATTGGAGTTTCTGCTTAATTGGCTGGTGAGCAGAAAGCAGGGTGCTAATGATCAAATATCATATATTTTGGGTGGCACTGTGTCACAGTGTATAACACTTACAGCAAGACAGTCCTGGGTTTGATTTCTGGCTGGGTTGGTTGTTTTTCTGCCTTTTGCCCTATGATATACTGTATTCCAGCACCCCCTCTGACCCTGGTCAAAGATAAGGGGCTCAGAAATTGGGTGGGTAGGTGCTTTGAGCCCAATGGCATTATATAAGTGTTTTTTTTTTTTTCTTCTTTTTTACAAATTCTCACTGCTATGACTGCTAAATGCATTTAACCCTCCTGATGTAACACTGATGAATGTATGGAAAAATAAAAAAAGAGTAAGAGGGACTGGTTTGAGAAATTACATGGAGGTCAAGTGATGAGACAGAAACATGAGTGATGATAACCCACTCAAACCACCCGGTCTTTTGAGAGACACAGCGCTGAGCCTTCCTCTCTCTCTCTCTCTCTCTCTCTCTCTCTCTCTCTCTCTCTCTCTCTCTCTCTCTCTCTCTCTCTCTCTCTCTCTCTGTCTCTCCCACGGTCAGCTCTCTCTGCATGCCTCTGGCAGGTATTAATCGGAGAGATCTGAGACAGTGTTATCAGAGGCAGTGTGATTTAAACAGGCTGGACCCTTATTGCTGTCTCTGACTCAGACGACGAGAACACAGGGAAAGAAGGGAGGAGATTTGATATCCAAAACACAACCACCCGTGTTCTCCAGCAAACAACAACAAATCCAGATCTAAACCTAAGTTAGCCATAGTCATAATAAAGTATTATAATTTGGGGGTATTGTTCATTCGTAGATTCGTTAAAATCTGAAAAGATCTGTGGAATTTTTTCAAAAATCCATACCCCATTTGTGTGTATAAGTAGAGTACTTCATTTCGACTAGAGTTAGATTGAAAGCAGTGGCAAAAAATGACTATCAGAGCTAGGCCTGAAACGTTGAACATCAGGAAAAAAAAAGCTGCATAGTAATGCTAAAAATGATATGACAGCACATATAACATGTTGAGATACCACATATATATGTTACAGTTTTTCAGTGACTCTTTCAGTAAAAAGCTGTGGCATAGAGACAGACAGACTGGCAAAATTTACATTGATTAATACATTTATATATTGATCTGTTGAACCTGCATGAAAGTGTTCACAAATGTGTTTAGGTTTCTAGCAGAGAAAAAAAAAATCTCTGGGTTAAGTGAATGATACGAATTTCGACTGTGGCTATTATTACAGATCATATAATTATGATATTATTTCATTCAAGCCGAACACTGTAAGCTAAACGAGCTACAGTGATGACATGGACTGTGACCCTATTGGCTTTTATTTGCCTGTGATCTGTTCATTTTATCTGTGGCAAAACAATAGGAAATTCATCTCTATGCTATGTTGGTAGGAGTAAATGAAGACTTCAGTGTATTAAAGGAAAGACTTTTTAAAAAGCTTTTTTTTTATTTTCATACATATATATG
>JBBIGA010154300.1:0-18239 GCA_037576975.1 Alestes dentex | reverse complement strand
AACAGCACTGGGTGAACTAATATTTTATGTTAAATGTGGGGGGTCCAAACGAATAATTATGAAATGTGAGGGGGACACGTCCGCCTCGGACTGAATGGTGACACCGCCCATGTGTAAAACACAGTTTTGTATTACATGTAGAAAATCCAGGACATTGTGTCATACTGTAATTAAACATTGCTCTATGAGTGCTGTGAATAATCCCAGTAACAATTCTGCTGCCAGACACTTTCTGTAAATTTACATTTTATTTTTTCTACTGTGTGAGCATTTTACAATTCTTGACTGTTCATGTTCACAAATTAAATAAATATGAGCAATTTTAGCGAGAATTTTGGGGTAATTTCTGAAAGATAAAAGATTCAGATTAAAATGCCACATGCATACGGGTCTTCGAGTTCTTCCAGTCCATTACAGAGAAGAAATACAACACCTTGCTCCGACTCTTTTTCAGACATTATGCAACCAAAAGTCAAGAGACTTTTTCAAGAGCCGTAAATGAGCAGGAGCAGGTTCTTGACCTTTTCCCCTAATTGCATGTTTTAGATCATTCTTCTTCCAATTATATCTGGGGCTATATTTCATTATTCAAGGTGTAATTAGTACCCCTTGAAGTAGCACATTTTGGGCAACAGCAAATTAGTTCTCAGTAGATGAGTGTGGGCCTTGTGTTTGGTCACAGAACTGATTAATATGCACTGCTATACGCCGTCATGGAGATTTCAGTGTCATTTTTGTGTCATTCTGGTGTGCAAAATACTGTATTTGTCTCTTTTTTAATGTATTATATATTTTATGTTTGATGCATTGTAGAATCAGTTGCCCTTACCTTGCGTGAAACTGTAATGACGAAAGGGCCAATAGAAATGGTCCATAATGACTCTTAATCATTTTTTAAATTAAGCCACTGTTTCCTTCTCCAGTTCCTTCCCTCAGTTTTGTCATTTTGGAGATTTTGGTTCTGACAGTGATGTGCTGTGCATAAGCCGTTGATCTTGACAAGAAACTATGGCAGAATAGAGCTAAATGAAATCCTTCATGGTGAACGACGAAGCTGTGAGTGAAAAATGGATCTCAATAGCTTTATTTCATGCTGAGGGTACTTTAGAAATCCATTAGAGAACGAGTCAAGGCACTCAAGGACCCTCTTGCACAAAACCAGACACAGCACAGACATCAACAGGTCATTAGTGCAAAATGCTATGATCTAAAGCATCTGCGTACTAAGGTGTATTGCATAGTATGTGTTTTAATAGAGGTCTATAAATAGAAAAGCAACAAGCAAACAGAGGTAGAGCTGCTGACAGTCCTTTAGGGCACTTTGGGGCTTGCGGGTAGTGTCTTGTTGACATTAATTATTCGCTGTAGTGATGGGCTTAGTGACAAGCAGGTCGCTGTGGGCATCGGCCTTCAAGTCCACATCATGAAGGTGCTTGGCCATTACTGGGATCTGAGAGAAGTATTTCCGGGCCAGAGTGTGTTTGTGCTTGATGGTACGGATTAACGCCACGCCGTATGCCTGCAAAAGAGTGTGGTGATCAGAAGCTTAACACGCAAAAAGATCCGCCTTGCATGCTTGCTGTGCAGCTTAATAGATATAACATGAGTGACAATATATTCCATGTCTAACATTCTTATCTCTCTGAGGGAGAATCCCTGACACTGGAATAAAACGATGTGTAAAATGACTTCATTTCAGGTTTGGCGAGTTAAAGACTTGATAAAGACTTGTCGTATGGTGAATCAATCACAGAGGAGTAATGAGACTTGCTGCCTGTTTTCTTTGAGAGTACTGAGCGTGTCCAATCAAAACCACTCTGGTCAGATCCATAGTGAAAGTACCCTGAGTGCTGGCATCACAGTGGAACTCATGACAGCTGGGCTCAGTTTAGACTACATGCTTAGAATCTTCAACTGAGCTTTCTGATCCGCTACACTGTCTTTTCTACAAGCCAAAAAAAAAAAGGACTTCTCCTACACAGCCATCTGCTGGTGAGTAGTGAGAAGTGTGTCTTCATCAAGTTCAGAATGTTTTGTGAGGGTTTGGTAGCTCTGCTGTTAAAGATGTACACTTATCTAGGCTGGAGCGATCCTTTCAGCGTAGCATTGGAAATGTATTTGCTTGTTCTTGCACAGAAAACACATTTGGTATGGTACTCCTCCTGTTACTGTGTCATGCCGAGTTCTACTTTGCAAAATAATGTTGCGGTAACTGATCATTTTAAACCTTTTATTTTTAATTGTTTCAGTAATAGGAATGCGTCATTATTCGACAACGGCTAGAAACAAGTAAACAAAGTCCCAATCTAATTTCAGGCACACATTTAAATGGACTATCAAGGACATGTAACCACCTTTTATATAAAACAACCTTTGATCTGTCTTAACCTCCAAATGTCAGTCACTGATTTGGTGTTGTAGGGATTGGATAACTCTTTAATAAGGCACCCACACACTGGCATATGCTTCAAGAACTTTACAAATGTTACCTGCCTCTTTTATGGTCTTATTAAAGAGACTATTCAGGCAGCTTCAGGTGACTTTCTGGCTGACCCCACTATGTGTCAGGGTTGAGTGCTAATAAAACGTACATAAAGACCTGCCTATAACTGAGTAAATGTTAAGTGAGCTGCACTTGCAGGCAAAGGTTATAACTGTTATGAGCTCGACTGTTATAGAAGACAGTTAGTCTTACGCCAAAGTTTGGGTGCCCCTTGTTAATGCATGTGTTTTGCTGATTTTTTTTTTTGGGAAAATAAATACTCATCCTCTACACAGAACACACTTCTTCACATTTTCATGTATAAGTAGATTCTCTCTGCTGAATTTTATAGATATACTTGAAAAAACAGTATAAAAAGCTGTGGTATAAAAAGATTCTACTGTAGTAGTACAACATGCGGTAGAGTTTGCGCCTGTTCGAGATGGTTTGTTAATCAGTTATTAATCGTATGATGTATTATTTAGTGATGCCAATAAATTATTCAGTAACTACTATAACACTAATATGAAAGTTCATGAAAAGAGTTTGTAATTTGATCCTTAGACATTAACAAAAGCCCTTATATAGATTTTATATAGATTGTTCTACTTCTTAGTTCACTGAAACAGGTGTAAGTCAATAACACAATAGCGCCGTAAGTACAGAAGAAGATATTTTTAACGATGTACTTAACCTTAACCCTGTTGACACAAATTGCACATCAGATGGTCTTATTGCATAACTCATTATGTAGCTCAGTGTATAATGTAAATACAAACAGGTCTGAGGTGTTGGGGGGTGTTTATGGGATGTTTATTTCTACCTTCTCTACGCTTTCAACTTGGAGGTGTGCGGCTGCTTCATCTTTGGTGAGCAGGATGCAGTTCCAGGGGCTCCACTCGCACTGCCTGTCCCAACGGACCAGCACCAGATCATGCAGGTCATCCCAGGCACTCAGGGCAGACTGGGCGCCCCACACCACATCCACCAGATACTGCAGATCCTGCTCCTAGTGGAGACATGCAGCCGAGCACAGACAAAGTCATAGAACTGACACTATTCTCAGTGCCAAAAATCAACAAATTACCAAATTGGTACAAATAGTTAATTTATAAGATCAGGACAAAACAGTTTAAACAAGTTAACTACATAAAGGTGTACTACATTCAGAGTGATGAAGCCTTTTGGACTAGGATATACATTAGAATGTTTTTGCCAGAATACCTATTTGCAAAAACTTATTTATAACATCTGTAAGGAAGGTCTCTGTGGGAGACACACTAGAAAAAGCTACCTGCAGGAGGTACGTGATCTTGGCATCTGGGCTGCATTCTGCCTCTGCGTCGCGCAGGCATTTGAGGATGGTTTTGTAATGAGAGAAATCCTCCCTGCGCCGAGCCTCATTGTCCAGCTCTGAACAGCGGCGGCAAAGCCCTACCACCCGCGCACTCGCCGTCAGAGCAAACTCAGCGGAGAGCAGGTAGTTACTGCAACCACGACAGAAGCAGATCTTCTGTCTCAGCCGTTCTGGCTCCTGTGGCACCTGTGGACGAAAAAAATAAAAGTGTAAAACATGACACTGTTCATGATGAATTTGATTGTTTTGTCAGCTGCTCACTTGCTCCTGTTTTAAATTTATAAAAACTACACAATATGTTTAATGGCTTAATGAGAATGCTCATAGAGTATATAGAGTAGTTAACAAATTACAAAAATCCATTTTAAATTTGCATTTTTTTAACAACAGTACCAACAGGCAAGTTGCCTGCACACACTGTCTCTGTAGCTACCTATCGAGCTGCTACTCAATTAGTACAAGTTGCATATAAAATAATAAGCTAGTCAACCTTTATTAAAGATTATACTTTAAGATGTCGTAGTGCTTTGAAATTTTTTATTGCAGTCTCAAATTTTAAATTCGAAATTGATGGAATTAGAATTCATTTTAGCAAAAGGAAAAAGAAACAAATCAAAGTTATTAAAGTAGGGCTCCCGAGTGGTGCTGCTGTCTAAAGTTTGAGAGTTTGATCCCCAGTGGTGCGGACAGAAGAATTGGTATTTAGTGTTCTCTTCCAAGTTAAACTGTCTAATGATGTTGCATTAGCGGCAGTAGTGGTTCATGTAACCCGGAGGAAGCACATAATAGCATTCATCCACCCAGTGTTGGTGGTACTGCGCACTACGGGAAGTCCTAGCTAGAGGGTGGAGTTGTGCGTCCTAACCAGGGTCACTTCTGGGGTTTGAAAGAACCGAAGATGACTAAATTAAGCAGAAAATCAGAAAAAAAATAAACCAAACATTCGGAACTGCAAGTTTAAATTTCTCAGACGTAAAAAAGTCCTTTGAAACATTCATCAAACAAAAAAAACATACACATATAAATCTTTCTGCATAATTATGTACAGTATCTCATGTGCAATACCACTACTTATGTCAATATTACTTTTTATTACTTAATATTACTACTGATTCTCGACTAAGTGCAGTAACTTACTCCAAACTACCATTTGTGTCAGTAGGTTTCACTCAACTGTGTTACTTATCTATGGCATTCATATCCAGTGTTTCTGTCCAGCGTTTCTAGAATAGTGTATTTTCATATTGAGTTTCTTTTTTCTACAGATTTTTGTTCAGATTTTATTTGGACTTTATATTTTATATTGTTCTTGTCTCTGTGTCTTGCAGTCATTACATAAGCAATTTCCTCCGGGATCAATAAAGTTTTCTGATTCTGATTCTGATTCTGAACTATCACTGTCAGTACCTCTATTTTTTCCCTTTTTTTGCATAAAGTGAATGACAGCTTTTCTTCACAAGGTGGTAAATAGATCAACAGACACGGCCCAAAATGACTTTTAATGAAGTTTTCTCACACTGACTTACACTGAGAGTTAATGTTTTCCCTTCTTCTGTGAGGTCAACCGGGTCAATGTCAGTAGCACTGAGCAAAGGTGATTCCCATTCTAGACTGTTTCAGAGGTGGAGAAGAAATTAACCCTACAATACATACCTGCAAGAATTTGGCCACCTGGGGATTGAACGTGGGAGTTTTGATGTACTGGAGGAAAAGGGTGGATATCCTTTTCCTCAGCCCCTCTAGATTACTCTGCTTCACTCCTCTCATCAGCAGATCAGCCTCTCTGTCAATCAACCCAACTATCTGTTGAGTCAGCTTACAGTCATGCTCCTGTTCAAACACACACATACACACACACACAGCAAACAATGAGTCTGGGGCAGAATTTAGAACACATGATAACTACTCATCATTGATAATGACAGTGCAGATGGAGCAGCACTGGTTCATGGCTAGCCAAGTTGTACAAGATTGCAAAAGCAGGCTACCTTGACAGTGTGTTTGAGGGTTAGTAACACATCAAGCCGCTCCTCCTGGTTCAGGTACTTCAAGTTAATGCTGTTGTAGAGGTCTCGGAGCTCTCTAGCCCTGATGCTGTGCGGAGTGTCCATTTGGGTTATGACCCCATCAGATCCACGCCATGTCTTAGGGGCTGCACTCTGCACCAGGGTTAAAGCAAACGTTTACATATTTTCCCCTTACCTTACCTAAGTGTAGTTGATCAGTCAAAACAGGTTTGGTTACTTTTTAGTTTTACATTAAAAGTAGCTTAAAAAAAGTCTTAGATGTAAAGCACCATTGTGCAAACTGTCAGTCTAAATCATCACTGGCCTCAGACTTGTTTATATGGTTTCTTGGAGCAAAAGTCCAAAATTCATTCTTCAAAATTTAGGGCGTAACGGTTCCCGCTTATCCTAGGTCAGTTCAGTCCTTGGTTTCTGACCCACGGTTGGATTTGCATCATGGTTTAGTTTGGAAAAACTGAACCAATTTTAAACCAGATTTTGTCTTAAACATAACTTAAACTGCAAGATGTGAAAAACACAAACAGATGTATTTTCAGAAAGAGAGTGAAATGCTTTTAAAATGTCCTCTGTTACCAAACTGCTGCCAATGTGAGGTGAAAATCCAACTGTACACACTGCATTAACAATGTGTCTTATCACTTGAATGGTGAAGTAAGTGTGTTTGGGACAATTCAGAAACGCAGCATGGTTTGAGGCAAGTGTGACGAACACAGTGCTAATTGGTGAGAATAAGCTTCCGTCTACATGAGTCCGGCTGATCCAGTGCAAAACTAAAGAAGCAAACTTAGGACATCAAACAGGGCTTGATTGATTAACTACACCTGGGGTAAAAAAAAAAAGTACAAATAATATTAAAATGTCTGATGAATGATCACTTTAAATATACAGAAACACATATAAGAAATAGGTTGAAGACGTATGCACTGTACTGTATGTGGGTAAACAGTGAATACAGCATGTGTTTGCAGTAAAAACTGTTCTCATATGAAGTGTTGTATATTGTATCTGTAAACCATACATAATAAAGCAGGACTTAGAGGAGGGCAGACCTTGTTGAGAAAGGCTTGCACTGCCTTCTCCTGATTCCTCTCTCCTGCAGCAATCTGGTGGCGTCCAATAGAAGCAAGTAGCTGTGTCTCCTGCTCCAAGAGGGCACACAGTGCTGCCTTCCTTTCTGCTCCACTCAGAGAGGCATTTATGCGCTCCATCTCCTCTTGCCTCCACTCTATCACACAGAGACAAAGTGAGCACAAACACACTCATATAAAACATAAAGAGCTGCTCATAAACTCGCTGCCACGAGTATTAAGCTGTTAACATAGCCAGGAGTCAGTTCACTGTTCACCGTTCACTTAGGCTTCATAACTCAGTCTTGCCTAACTCTGTACTTGAGTCTGTGTCAGTGCAGACATTTGTGTGAGTGTGTGTTCGCACAGAGCAGTGCAGTATTTAACTTCCTGTCAAGCAATGAAATAAGGTAGCCTAACTGATTAGCCAGATTACACACTTAGAACAAAACTTCACTAAACAATAACAAACCGCGCACAGCTTCTCAAATATTCCTTTAATTTACTTAATTAAAGAACTTTTAATATGCATATTATCATGTAAACTCCAAATTGATCATTGCAGACTTAGTATTCGTGACAGCCCTACTCAAGACTGCATGCTTGCCTTATTTCTCTGTCTCTCTACCTCTCACTGTCTCACATACACATATACTCAGGCTCACCTTCTAGAGCACTATAGAGCAGAGCAAAGTCTTCCTTTTTCTGTGGGTTCATTCTCCTGTTGTACTCAGCCCTAATCTGCTCCTCCCTCTCCTCTATCTTCTTCCTCTCCTCTCTCTCCTCCCAGGCGAGACGCAGCTCCTTATCCAGCCTCAGCTGAGCAGTCACACGCTTGGCCTGCCAGCGCCTGGTGTGTGTCTGGATCGTTACTACCTGGGAACATACACACAAACACTTACACACAAACGCTCAAAATCAAACCCACGATTCACATACACACACACACACACACACACACACACACACACACACACACACACATACAGCCTTCAGTCTCTTGCTGTGGAACTCATCTGCAGTGATGTAGGTGCCTGGCGTGATGAGTTTGTCCTTCATATTAGACACGTAGCAGCCAATCCTATTCATTTGAGTGGATGTGGTGATGGGGCATTGCTGGGCCTGGTTCTTCATCTTCACTGTCTAAAGAAAGCAAATACATTTTTTAATAATTCATTACAAAATAAATAAATAAATAAATAAATGTATATACACATATATAAACTAGGGGTGTCAAATACACTTTCCAGTCACTCGACCAAGCAGCGCATTCTCGTCTTCATTTTACAGAGCACCTGTGGCCAGAATGGGGCTGGGTGCTCAAAGTCACGTGATATGATTAATCAGCGTTAATGTTTTAACGCGTTTATTTTTCTATGATTAATTAATAGAAATGACTGCATTAAAAAAATTAAGGCTTAAGATGCCTTGTATGCATGGGGACTGGAACCGTGGTACTACGGGACGACTTTTATAAATCATTTATTCTGCCTCCCAACTTATCCATCCAGTGAGTGAAACACACGAGGCACTGTGTGCAGCCACACGCCCTCACACTCCCTCCGCCGCGAAAACACTACAGCTATTACCCCCACACCCCCACCCCCGTTCCAAACCCACCCAACAGCGGCCTGCCCTCTGACGTCTTAAACTGCAGCTTATAGACGGACTTAGTTCTATCATTGTTCTTGCTGAAGTATTTTTTTCCCTCAGCAATTTCTGATTGTTGTGATCATTATTGCACATGAACAGTGCAAAAAAAGTTTTGCAGTAAACACTTTTAAATGTGTGTGATTAATTTAGATTAATTAATCAGAGAGCTTGTAATTCATTAGATTATTTTTTTAATTGCTTGACACCCCTAATATAAACACAACTGAGAACTAACTAGGTTCTGATTTAAGCCTTGCTTTTTATTTAATTTGTGACAAAGTCTAAAAATACAAACAATAAAACATTTTGCTTCACAGAGAAACTTTCTCTTATCAGCTATAACTGCAGCAGACACTTTTATTATATCAACGTTCAAGAGTCTGCACATTACGAAAGTATTGCAGCGGTTTACAGCGGCTATTTTTGTTTATAGCTGTTTTAACAAACATATAGATTTTTTTGTTATTTTTCTTAAGGTTTATTATGCAGTAGGTGATAGGTGACCGCATATGTTTACGTGCACACTGTACTTAATGCTGCCTTTACCTGTGTGTCCCTGCTGAACATTTCCACCCCTCTATCAGGCCGCCTCTTGGGCACAGTCTGGACTGCAGCATGATGGTACTCAGTTTTAGTGACCTTGTGCCGATATCCTCCCAGGAAAGGCTTCTTTTGAGTGGCTCTCTCTATTTCCACCACCACATCCTGAAAAGTGTTTACATCTGAGGGTGGAGTACGACCAAAGAGAGGCAGTGAGACAGAGGAACTGAGAGAAACCCAAGGAGTAGTTGATGTGGACATCAGTAAAGAATGATTGCAGTGAACACTGGAGGGATGAAACCTGAGGCTGACCTGTCTGCACTCTGACAGTAATGACATCTGGCATGCTGCACTCCTGCTGTGGCTTAACTGGTTTGATGGGGTAATTCTCAGGGTCTAATGAGCTCATCTCAAACTGGACTGTGCCATGTGGCTGCACTCCCAGGCCCAGCAGTGTCTGGTGGGCATCTACAACCTTTCCTGACAACCAAAACAGCAAGACACAAGTTCTCTGCAATAAATGTATGAAATAATTACTCAGAAATTATATTTAGTTCTATTAGATTTAGTTGTAAATAAAGTGCACTTTCTTTTGAAGCAATTATACATGCACTTATCCAGTGATACCAAGTTATATATTCTTTCTTTGGAGATTTTTGCAAAGTATCTGTGGTATTGCAGACAGGTAAGACAATAGTTTGTGACTTAGAGGAGAAGTGTTGGATAAAACTTACCACTTAGCGTGATCTGAATAATACTGGATGGTACCCTCAGCTCAGTGGCAAAATGATTCTTCAGATCCTGAGGGGTGAGACCGATGGTAAAAGCCATGGTCATCATGTGCCCCTCTGGCATAAGCAAGACTTTAACTGGGAAAATATAAATCTCAGATGGTTAAGACATAGTCTTTCAATTCCTCCACCTCCACTCTGTTAGAGAACTCTGCCAGCATGTTTGTGTAATTGGATCAAGCACAAACAGCTAATGTGGGCCAAATTGAACTGGCAGGCATAATTTTCTAGAGGAAATACGCACAAGTACAAAGAACAGAAAAGTTTTTCAAATGTAATCATATGTATATAACTTATTTGCAGTTTTAAGATATTTAATACACTGCAATTGGACGAACACAATGGTTCTACTGGCAGATATACTGTATGGACAAAAGTATTGGGAAACACCTGTTTTTCAGGGTTTGGGCTAGACTCCTTACTTCCAGTGAAGGACAATATTAATGCTTCAGAATACCAAGACATTCTGGACAACACCATGCTTACAACTTTGTGAACCCAGTTTGGGAAGAACCTTTTCTATTCCAGCATGACCGTACCCCAGTGCACAAAGCAAGCTCCATAAAGACATGGCTGGAGGAGTTTGGTGTGGAAAAACTTGACTGGCCACACAGAGCCCTGACCTCAACCCCATCCAACACCTTTGGGATAAACTGGAACGGAGACTGTGAGCCAGGCCTTCTCGTCCAACAGCAGTGTCTGACCTCTTAACTGCTCTACAGAATGAATGGACACAAATTCCCTCAGAAACTCCAGAATCTTGTGGAAAGCCTTCCAAGAAGAGTGGAAGCTGTTATAGATGCAAAGGTGGGACTAACACCATATTAAGGTCTATGTATTTGAATGTAATGCCATTAAAGTCCCTGTTGGTGTTATGGTCAGACGTCCCAATACTTTTGTCCATATAGTGTAGCTGTTCGGCTGAATAAACATGTAGCTCAGCTTACCTGTTGCTGTTGAGTTTCCAAGTTCATCTGAAGTCTCTGTTATTTTACTTTCATGCGGACAGAATCTGTCTGGACTTTGGTTTTGTGTTGGATCAGGTTGGATCTCCTGATCTGATGTCAGTGTTGTAGATAAAGTGTGCATCTCTGCTTTCAGCTCTTGCTGAGCACTGTGGTCAGCACTGTCCTCCACCTCAGTGTCTGTTTGTGTAGTTCTCTGTGTCTGGAGCTTTAAATCTCCCACCTTCTTGATCTCATCCATCTCAACATTATCTGACTCCGAGACGGTATCTGACATGGCTCGCTCTCAAGAGGTTAATGTATCTGACTAACGCATACAACACCTAAGTGGTCTTTCATGTTACACTTTATACAGGAAAGATAAAAAGACACGACCTGACGTCGGATCCCTCAGCCTGCAGTGTTTGGCGCTCCCATGGTAACATCGCTGTCACATGACCCAGCTCCGTACACTAGGCAGCATGTACACGTACACACAAACACACACACACACACACACATACACACACACACACACACACACACACAGATTCACAGATACAGACACACTCAAGGACATCCAGCCATGCTTATACATGCTCTTTTTTTACTTTATAAAATAATATTGTTTTATAAAGATAATTACTTCTGTGGAATTAATGATCTATTAAAAACATTATATAGTATTTTTCTTGTTTATTCTGATTCCCAAAGTGAAGTTCATATAGAAAAGAAGCCAAACGTATACAATATTTACCCTTTAAAATGATCTTGATCTTTATTTACAAATGACATATTACATGACACAAATAAAAATAATCTAAACTCAGTACTAGAATCCCTTTGCGAAGAAAACTGGAAATGTAGAGCTATAATCAACAAAAAGGTGATTTACTGACTCAAATTCCACTTAAAGTGCAGCTAAGTGAGCCACAGTGAAGGATGTTACGTACATTCCAACACTGAAACAGGGATAAATCCTGTAAACCAAGAAACCCTGTAATGAAATAATTTTCTTCTATTGATCATATCGACTGAAGTCGGCTGGGAGCTACCTTCGTGCAGTGGGTTGTGATGAAGAAAGAGACATCTCTACTAAAATAAATATGGGAGAATTTTGACTTGCTGAGGGCAGAGAGGGATATGAAATCTGAGAATATGAATGCTGCTATTCTGACTACTGATGCTGGTGGCCAAATTTAGTTGCATCTCAATGAACCAGGGTCTCATGGTGGTGCAGTGGGTAGCACTGTCCCTCACACCTCCAAACTTGGGGGTTCAAATCTGGGCCCTGGCCTTCTGAGCGTTCTCCTCATGGTGGTGTGGGTTTCCTCCATGGTCTCCGGTTTCTCCTACAGTCCAAAGACATGCGTGTCAGGTGAATTGAAGTTTCTAAACAGACCACGGGTGTGAGTGAATGGTGTGTGAGTGAAATGTCTTTGTAAATTTCTGCAAACAGTAGAAATAGCATTCCATAATTAATTTAATTGGTAATGCATATCACACATCATCTTTCCACAAAAGAAGGCATCATAAGTTGTGCTTGTAAGACACAGAAAGGCCAGGTGATGGTGAGAAACTGCTGGGGAATGACTCTGCACTTCATGTATAACAGTCCCTCAATTCAGTGTTTGAAGGTAACATCCATATACACATGCTTGAGCTCGGACCTGGACTGGATGTGCTGAGAGCTAAACTGAGATAAAACAATAGTGTAGACTGAGTGTTCTTGCGAACTCTGCTGAAACCTTCTGTTGTGTAATCAGACCATTGTGTTTCATTTGTAAGTACAAAACTCTACTAAATGCAACTGGGCCTACATTTTAAAGTGTTCACATACATAGTTATGTGCACCCACATATGTACAACAGAAAGAATGTTTTGGTAGATGCAGCAAGCTCAAGTGATCTAAACTGCATCATCCCTCTGGGTCCTCTTTCAGTGTAACCTAGCAAGTTTCGTGTATGTGTGGGTAAGCATTTTTAGTTCAAGAGTTGACTGACCTACCACTCACTGCTGAGTATCCTGTTGACATGAAATACCCTTTATCAGCCTGGCAAGACCCCAACGTTGGTTAAAAAAACTATTACTATTCCTTCATTGTCTTGACATGTAAAATGATTGTGTGTTTCCTAATCACTTTTTAGTCACTTTGTGGAGATGTGATTATAGGTAAAAGTGCAAGTGCTTTTGTATAACAGTTAACAATAAATGTTTTTTGCAATAAGTAAGTACGTGAGTATAAGGTCAGTATTCATACTGAAGCACATGGTTGGAAGTCATGACCATCCTGTGTCTATTCATTTACACAATGTCCAGTTATTAATAGCTCTTTATCAGTTTGATATGAAGAAGTCTTTACATGTTATCATTATAACAACAAAAAGACCATTTTAGGTCTCTCTGGGCCTTGGTTAGCTTCCTCTCAGTCTGTCAGTGACTGTGCAGGACAGACTATTGTCCTAGTCATGCACTTTCAAATTTTGTTCTTGAACTTTTGTAGGTCATTACCATCACCATCCCAAAAATAAGCACACAGACTAGGAAGCAGAGCAGTGCAGTCGATATGTGTGTCAGTTCTGAAAGCAGGTGACAGCCAAAAATAGAGGTGCGTGGTGAAAGGGTGTCTCGGGTGGGGAGGAGTTCAGTTAGATAGGGCGCAGCTAAACCAAGCAGTGCACGACCCGTGATTTTACTGGAACTATATCTCAAAAGGTGAGATTAGTGTGTGCTTGCCACTGAATGGACATTAAGAGGACCCTTAAAGGTCCTTGAATTTGAATGCATAAGCTGTTTTGTTGCTTCAAACAAAATCTCCAGTATTGATTCACATAGAGCGTATTTATGTCCAGCAGGACACGTGAACACTGCAAGTGTCAGTTTAACACAGCGAATGCTGGAGATTTTGCTGAATAAATGCTGTATACCTAATAGCTGTGTGGAGTTACTGAAATAACATTTCTCTAATCTGCAGTAATCTCATCCAATACAAATGCCTTGTCCAGTAGCAGTGCACTAGTAATACTGTGTGGCTATAGTGGCAATAACTTCACAGTCAGCAAAGCTTCAGTAACTTGATGTGAACAAAAGTTGGGATTTGAAAATGTTTGGACCATTTCAACAGCCCTTTTCACAAAAAAGCACAGCAAATTAAAATCAGCTCAAACTGCCTTCAACCATGCCACTATCCATTTATTTTTGAACTAATTGCAAATGCAAAATGAAGTAGCTGTTCAAATGCATGATTTATGACAAAAAAACACTGAACAGAAAGACAATTTCACTCTCACAAGAATCAGGTCAGCTCATTCACAAATATAGTTTGAGGAGGACACAGGCATGCCAGCATGCCAACCTATTTTAAGGAGGTTAAAAATGTAGTTTTATTAACTGCTTTTACATTGAAGATGATGAGATATACACTACCGGTCAAAAGTTTTAGAACACCCCAGTGTTTCAAGCTGTTTTTCAAAAATTCAAACAGTTCAAGTCCAATGAATACTGTGAAATGGTACGAAGGATAGTGACCCAAAACATGAGTCCAAGCTCTGTCAGAACTACCTTAGAAAAAAGAACAAGATGTTAAGCTGGAAAACATAGAGTGGCCAGAATTCTCCAGACTTAAACCCCATCTAGCTGGTTTAGGATGAACTGGACAGAAGAGTGAAAGCAAAGCAACCTACTAGTGCCGCACACTTATGGGAACTTCTGAAACATAGTTGGGAAGAACTTTCTGCAGAATGTATGAACTGGCAAAGGAATCGTACATACTACATACAAGACCTTGCTACATTATTACGCAGAGACTAATATGTAAGATTTGGAGTTATACGAGTAAGCTATTAGAGTGTACACACACACTACAGGCCCTTTTCTATTTCTCAGAATAAT
Organism: Alestes dentex; assembly: GCA_037576975.1. Lineage (NCBI taxonomy): Eukaryota > Metazoa > Chordata > Actinopteri > Characiformes > Alestidae > Alestes > Alestes dentex. The sequence goes on along the minus strand of JBBIGA010154300.1, from coordinate 3,487 downwards.
GGACGCTCCAGATGATGTGGATGAGGACGGGCAGCTTCTCAACTATGCAATCCGCCTGAGCCTCCAGGAGTCCTATAGCAATGATTTGCCAGCAAGGTTGGATTCAAAAAAGAGAAAAAAGAAAAGCAGTCCTTTATAATTCTGCCTTACTGTTGACACTTGACCTTTATTTTATGCCTTAGTGTGGAAAATCAAAAGATTTTGGATGCTATTAAAAGAGGTAAAGTGCAGTCAAAATGATTGTTGTGAAGCTGTGAATGTCATTCACAAGTTTGCATTGACTACATGCATGAAACACATTCAGGCATGTCTTTTTCCTCCCAGGAGACCTGTTCACACTCCAGGAGATGGCTGACTACCCAGCTGCTTTTACTGAGGTGGATGCCCAAGGCTGGTACCCCCTCCACAGGGCCGCAGTGCAGCAGTCAGTCCAAGTGCTAGAGATGGTGCTCTATGGTAAGAGGTGTGAATCTGCACAGCCCAAGAATATGGTTGAGGTCAAAAACTGCCAGAGAGTTCTTTGGTAAATGTCTCTTTTTAAGCCCATGGCCTTATACCAGTAGTTTTTTTTTTGTTTTTTTTTTTTTGTAAAAGGGTTATTCCATGCCAACTCACCCAGGGCCCAGCCACTCACATCATGGATTTCCTTTCAAACTCCTTTTCAACTCATGCATGCAGGTGCACACCATTTCAGTGTGCACATCTTGTTGAAATATTGAGTTAAGCCAAATAATAAATAAAAAAACAGCACAAACAGTAATATTTTACTAAAAATCAAATAGTTTCATGTAACAGAATAACCCTGAAACAGGTTCATTTACTAGAGCATGTGGCTTGGAATTTTTGTTTTGTAAAATTCTGATTTAATGTAGTATTCCATCATTTCTATCAAATCTGTGAATTATTGATTTGTATGCAATATTTAAAGCTACACTAGACGTTCCTCACAACTAAAGGAGGCATTTTGGAGCGCTTTTGATTTTCTTAAAAGAGACTATTTGTATTTCATTCATATTTCAATTAGGATCGTTATTTTGTTTTCACTTACACAAAAATCTTACATAAATTCTACATTTTTTAAATGAACCCTCTATACTTCCTGAGAGGCCATATTTCATATCTTCTATTTCTTGTCTTTAGGCCTTGAGAGAAACTCTTGCAGAAGCACTCAACAAGTATCAGGATTTGTGTCCAAAAAATGATTTTCCTGCATTCCAGCTTTAGGAAACACCTTGAACATGATGATAATGAGAATTCAGATGGAATCAGCTTCAGGAAGTGTATTCCAGCCAGGAAGCCAGTTGGCCTGTCAGTTTAATGGGAAATGGCAGGAGTCAATCTGGAAACACTCTCAGATGATTGAGATGTTTTTGTGATGTCCATCAATATAAGACACTGGTTGGGTTAATCTGCAAGAGATTCTGTGTAATATATCCTGCTATAACAAGAAATAATAAGATATATTTACTCCTCTCCTGGACCATCGTAAAGGTTCATTTGGAAATCCAGTGTTTTTCTACAGTTTTTCTATTTTTATATTAAGCAAATACTTCATTGTGTAAAAATAGCTTGGAAAAATTAACCCAACCAATACACTTTAAACTACAATAATACTAATACATTTTAACCATCATGTTATGTTCTAATATACTAACATTCACTCCAGCAGACTGACCCCAAAGATCACCGATGCATGCTAAATGTCCACAGGACATTGAAAACACATCATATTGTTAATCATGTTTACCCAGTTGTCCCCATTAAATTAGGAAAAGTTATTCAATGTGAAACAAAAAACACAAAGATATCAATTACTTATTTAGAGACGTTAAATGTTGATTGGGGTAAAACTGGCCCCAAACACAACAGCAGGGTTAATCTCAGTTTTGAGAGTCAAACAGACGTTTCTGCTTGATTTTTTTCTGGAAATCCGTGATATGACCTGCCAGGCCTGAAGTGGGTTAGCATGGAATAACCCGGTGGCTTCTCAGTCATTTGTTTGCCAGCTTCATACAGGCTGAGCCTTGATGAGGAAACAGAAGACGGGGAGACTCCTCTCACTCTGGCCACTCAAGCTGGACTAGTGGAGATTGTTCGGACTTTGCTGGCACATGGAGCTTCTCCTCACAGAACCAATCGGAAGAACGAATCTCCTCTACTGCTGGGTACTTTTCTTACTCTACAAAAGGCAAGCACACCCATTTAAAAAGGATACATGTAACCTCCACCCTATTAATAATCTAAAATGTTGCATCTTCTGTCACAGCTGTAAGAACAGATGCATTTGATATTGCATTAGCACTTTTAACGCGAGGAGCAGAGGTGAACCAGGTGTGCCTGAAGAAGTGGACTGCCGTGCATGAGGCTGCTAAAGTGGGCTGCATCGACATTCTGCAGCTTTTGCTGCAGCATGGAGGCCAGGTCTCCGAGACAGACCAGAGTGGGGTGACCCCGATGGGCATCGCTGCAGAATACGCACAGGCAGAAGTGCTGGATATCCTCATCCACAATGGTATTAATTGTAAAATGAAACAACATATTTCCCACTCTTGCCCCAAAGTGTTGCCAATCAGACAAAACATTGTTTGAAGTTTGTTTCTACAGATTGCACTGAAGCCACGAGTCTAATGTAGCTTACAAGTAATGGAAACTTATAGCCAGCATTAGGCAAATTGCAGATCTTTATAATCTCAAACAGACTTGCTTATATTAAATGGATTCTGACATATTGTTGTTTATATCAGTATAAAATTTCAGTTTGTTATTTTCTGTCAGTTTAGACAGAAATTGACTTCAATGGCCACGAGGGCTGGACGATATGGCAAAAATATCACAGTACTTCAAGAAATTTTAATGTAACAACATATGTCACAGTACTTGTTTCTGACATCTGATTAGTGAGAATGGACAAAGAAGATCCAGCAGTACCACTGTTCTAAAGTTCGTTTGTTAAGAGAAGTGGCTGTATTGTGAAGGGGTAGTGGTGGCCTAGTGGGTAGGATAACAGAGGTCATGTGTGCGAATCCTACCTTCAGCATACCACCACTGGGTTCCTGAGCAAGACCCTTAACCACAAGTTGCTCCAGGGACACTGTCCCCTTGTTGTTGGGAATGTAAGTCGCTTTGGATAAAAGCTTCTGCTAAATGCCATAAATGTAATCCTGGAGGCCTTTCCTTCCACATCAATAGGTGCTGATATAAATGCCCAAGCGCCGAATGGTGACAGCATTCTGTATGATGCTGCTGGATCTGGTAATCCTGACTGTATCGACCTTCTCCTTCAAAATGGGGCCAATCCAAACATCGCCAACCTCTCCTCACAGCTTCCCATCCATCGAGCAGCTTATGAAGGACATGTCCTGTGAGTACTACTAGAGAGAGACAAGTTTATATCAAATTTCAAACAACATCTGGTTCCCCTTTCTGCAGTGCCGGCGCCAGAGTGGACCAACTGGGCGGGCATCTAACTGACTGTGGGCGGGCACTA
>JBBIGA010154280.1:0-18240 GCA_037576975.1 Alestes dentex | reverse complement strand
GGACCAGGCCACTTTCTGACGGGAGGCCGCCCCCACTCCCTTCAACCACCTGTGCACTCTTGGCAAAACCCGGAATAAACCTCCGGTAATACCCCACAAACCCCAGAAAGGACCAGACCTCCCTCACTGTCGTCGGCTGGGGCCAACTCTTTACTGCTTCTACCTTTTCGGGGTCCGTGGTCACCCCGTCCCGACTCACGACATGGCCCAAGTAGCGGACGGCCCGCTGGAACAGACTGCACTTCTCTGGCTGGAGCTTCAGCCCATGGGCCTCCAGGCGGCGGAACACGTTCTCTAAATGCATGAGATGGGACCTGAAATCAGAAGAATACACTATCACATCATCTAGGTAAATCAGCAAATAATCATGCACCTGATCCCCCAAACACCATCAGTCTCTGGAAGGTAGCTGGTGCATTACATAAGCCGAATGGCATACGTTTGAACTGGTATAGGCCCATGGGCGTGGCAAAGGCAGTCTTCTCTTTGTCCTGGGGATGGACCTCCACCTGCCAGTATCCACTTGCCAGGTCCAAGGTGGAATACCAGGCCGCCCACTTCAGCCCTGTTAGGGATTCCTCAATCCTAGGGAGTGGGTATGCATCTTTGTGGGTCACTGCATTGAGTTTCTGATAGTCCACACAAAACCTCCATGAGCCATCCTTCTTCCTAACCAGAACCACCGGGGCAGCCCAGGGGCTCTCCTTCACCACCCCCCCCTCCAGCATGGACTGCAGGAGTTCCCTGAGTTCCGGGTAGAGACTAGGGGGCACAGGCCAAAATCGTTCCCTAATAGGGGCCACCGTCCCCGTGGGGATGTGATGATATACGGTGTCGGTCCGCCCATAATCTTCTTCATGCCGTGCAAACACCCCACACCACCGCCCCAACAGCTCCTGCAGCTGTCAGCCTTCCTCCTGCGTCAGCCCTTCTCCCTGCTCCACCAGGGCCCTCAGTTGCTCCGGGAGGGCCCCCATCACCGGCCGCACTTCCACCTCCACCACATCCACTTTGCGGATGGAGCACCATTTCTCTGTGCAGCTGTATGCGGCAGGGACTCAACGTGGCCACCCCAGCCAGCGGTCGGCAAGGGGGGAGTTCCACAGGATAGGAGTGGAGGTTACACACTCGCAGGGACACTCTTCTTCCGCGCACGCAGGCCACTGCACGGCCCACACACCAATCTTGCTGGCCCCGTTGATAGTCCTCCACCAGCACCACCCTGGCCTTGAGGCGCCGACACACCGCAAAGGCCTGGTCCCACACCTGCCAAGCAGTCCTAGGGAGAGCAACGCGGAACAAAGACAACTGTGAGCCCCCCTGAGCATTTAACACCTCCCCACAGTGCCTAATCACATTCATGCCCAACAACCCATACGGGGCAGGCAGGTACCGGTCTTCCACGATCACCACCCCCCTCTGGGGGATCTCCACCCTGGCGACCATGAAATCCAGCACCGCATAGCCCATGTCCGGGAGGGACAGACCATTTACTGCCTTTAGAGTTAGCCAGGGGATCTCACCGGCATCCTGGACCTGTGTACCTCCTATACAGCGCATATATAAACTTTTACTAAATAAGGTTACCTGCGAGCTGGTGTCCAGAATACATGGGACCGGCCTCCCGGCGGCCAACACCTCGAGGACAGGGCTTTCCCCCACAAGTGCCTCATATGGCCAGCGTCCCCACACTGCTCATCCCACTGGGGGCCCCCTGCTCGTGTGGGCCTTCTCCCCTGCAAACACGATGGAGGGGGCTCCTGTTCACCCCGCAACTCCGCCAGCAGGGCTTCCCGCAGCCCCCGTAGCTGCTCCTGCATTTCCTTTCGCAGTTCCTCTTTAAGAGCTTGCTGCACTACCATCAGGCCCCAAGTCCTGCCCTTCCAGCTCATCACCCCAGAGTTGGCCAACTGATCGTCCTGAGGCGAGTCACGTGGCCACTAAAGCTGTCCGGGGCACTGCCTGAACCAAAATAACCCAAAAAAAAGAAAGAGAAAAGAGAAAAACACACAACAGACAACCATACATACAAAACACACTGTACACACGCACCCTTGGTCGTGCTGGGACACGACACTGCTCTCATCTCCTGCAGCATAGCCCATAGTCTGTTGGCTAGCCGGCAGTGCAGCTCAGGTAGTCGCTGCTGACAAACCAGTGCTGAGGCCAGGAGGCAGACAAACTGGCCTAACCGACCGTCTACTAGCTACCTCGAGTCGTCACCTAGGTTTCACCCTGAGTTCTATGAGATCAAGACTGTGTCTGTCCCCCAAACTAAACAGAAAAATAGGAAATTTCAAAAAGTGTGCTCAAATAATTTAATTAATCTTTGTCATACTACCAGTAAACTCAGCACCTTAGATCTAAAATTAAAGCTGGGACTGTTAAACATTAGATTGCTCCCTGCTAAAGCTGCTCTTATTAACAAATTAATAACTGATCAGAATCTTGAAACCTTATGCCTTACTGAGACCTGGATTAGACCTGATGAGTTTGTTGCTCTAAATGAGAATACACCCCCAGGCTACAACTACATACATTGTCCTAGACTAAATGGTAGAGGGGGAGGCACAGGAACCATATACAGAGGTTCCTAAAGTTTTAAACAGACAACTGAGTTTAAGTTCTTGTCCTTTGAAACTCTGTTCCTTAACATAACTAATCTAGATACAAATAAGATCTCTCTGTCTCTCCCTAATTACTGTCTACAGGCCACCAGGGCCATATGCAGAGTTCCTACAAGATTTCAGCTGTTTCATAGCAAATTTAGCAGTACACTGCAATAAAATTATAATTATTGGAGATTTTAATATTAACTTTGAAAAAGAACGAATTCCGCATTTTCTTCAATTTTAGATACTCTTGCCTTCACCCAACATGTAACAGGTCCTACTCGCTGCTGCGGCCACACACTTGACTTAATCTTGACTCTTGGTGTTAATGTGGATAACTATTCCTCCTCAGACCACAGTAATCTTAGATCACTACCGCATTACATATGAACTTCATAATCATAATTTAAGCACATCCCTTCGCTTTTGTGTTAGTCATGCAATTACATCGGCCACAGCTCCAACTTTTATTGAAAACCTCCCAGAAATGGCACTCCATTTGGCACGCCATCTGACCTAGATGACCTAACTGACTGCTTCAAGAATTCTCTTCATCCACACTAGACCGCGTCACATCTCTAAGATGTAAAGAAGTTAGACAGAAAAAGCTGGCCCCTTGGTAAAGTGATCAAACACAAGCTTTAAAGCAAAACGTGCATAGACTAGAGCGTAAATGGCGATCTACCAATTTGGAATCCTTCCACTCTGCCTGGAAAGAGAGCCTTAGAGATTACAACAGAGCATTTACCACACCACGCTCAGCATATTTACCATCCCTCATTGAATCTAATAAAAATAATCCCAGGTTTCTGTTTAGTACAATTTCTAAACTATCTAGGAACCAAAGAGGTTCAGAACCACAGGTACCTGCAAACTATCGTAGTGATGTTTTTATGAACGTTTTCAACAATAAAGTAGAAATAATTAGACAAGAAATTCAGTCTAGGAATTCAGCTCCACCATATTTACCGTTCAACTCAGCAAACACAGATACCATCAAAACTCAGCCATAGTCGAGAGACTATGTCCAACAAACAGAGCTTTCTGTGATTATTCTCTCTTTGAAATCTTGATCCACGCAAGCTCTCAAATTATCAATCTATCTCTAATCTTCCATTTCTTTGTAAGATTTTATAGAACGTTGTGTCCCACCAGTTATGTTCGTTACTGCACAAAAAATTCTATCTGGGTTCTGGCCTCATCGTAGCATCATAGCAGTTTTTAAGTCAAAGTTGTTCAGTCAGGCTTTAAAGCGTAGAGCTGGGAGGCGGTGGGCACAGAGAATTCAAGTAAACTGGGACACTGGTGCTGTCGCCCCACCACTCCTCACGTTCGTTCACTCAGGTTTGCAATGGTGGAGTGGAGGTGCGCCGATGTCTCAGGGCGCTCTTATGCCCAACATACCTCTCGGTTCTGCCCTTTCTAGCTAGGCTGTTTTAGCAAGCTATGCCTGCGACTTAACTTGCACTCCTCACAGAAGTAAATAATTCTCCGAACATTTAAACAGAACTAACTCTCTTCTCTGTTTTCTTTGTCTGAGGAGACCTGCTGTACACTTGTCCAGCCCAACTGATCAACATGGGACCCCAGGTCACCACCTTCCCGGGCCTGCAATCGCTGGGGCCCTGTACCAAAATGCCCTCGACTGGTTTCGGCAGCTCACATGTGCTCTACCCCAATCAGGGGCAACTGCTGCTTAAAGCTCCAGCAGAGATTGTTGCTCCTGATCCTGTTGTTTTATGGACTACAGACTCTCAGTTTCTCTTCCAACAAATTTACCTCTTATTGGTTCCAACTCTGTTAGCTGTAGACGGCCTATCTGTCAATAATTTTGTTCATGAAGGCCTTCTCTTGTTATTCTACCCCATAAAGTCTCTCTTTTCGATCTCTCCGGGTTGACCTGAGAAGGATGGGTTCCCCTTTTGAGTCTTGGTTCCTCCCGAGGTTTCTTCCTACAGCTGAGAATTTTTCCTTGCCTCTGTCACCTTTGGCTTACTCACTAGGGGCTCGGACCTGGACTCTGTAAAGCTGCTTTGTGACAACTTGGTTATTAAAAGCGCTATATAAATACAACTGAATTGAACTGATTTGTAGTGTGAAGGGCAGCTTATCGGTTTTGTCAGTATGAAAGACAGGTAGGGCTGGCATGTAACACTGTATCACTCTTGGTCAAAATATAATTTTGTCTCCTAGCATCATGACGTAGTGAGGGAGAAGTGTAAGTGCATGATGAAAGAATGCCGCTGTATGTAACTGTTAGACAAATATACCCAGCCAAAATTTACTGTTCATCTAAACTGACCCTTTTATTTAGACAAGGAGTGATCTCATGTGATCTCAGCAGTCAGTTGACTCTGAAGATACTGTTATAAAATAAACACAGATAATTATAAATAAATTATATAAATAAAAAAATCTAACTTTCTGTCGTGCAGGAAAGTAAAACATAAAATTCTGTGTATTCTAAGGATAACATTGATTATGTATTTGATGTCCATAGCAGATATAGGATTTGTTCAGGGGTCAGCTATCCATTAACAAAAAACAAACAAAAAGTGTCTCTGTGTTTTGTTTTGTTTTTGTTTTTTGTCATTTTTTTTAATGCAAGGCATTACTTTCATGTTCATTTATTTCATAACTTGTTTTTGGTGACACTGAATAAAGACTTTGATTGCTAGCTAGGCTTGAAAGTCAACTAATTTAGCCATATCACAGATCCAGCAGGTTAAGCCAGTAATGCATCAGTATCCTGCAAAATATGTAATTGCGAAACATGGCTGAAAACTGTTTGAACTGAGAGAACCTCAAAGAATCCGTGCTCTGAAATGTGTAAAGGGTTGCGAGCAGAGAGACCAGAAACTTGACTGACTGAATGGGATTAAATGGAGGAAATGCCTGAGAGCTTTGAACAAACAGCTCTTTTGGGAATGTAGATCTTTATATAATAGACTGTCCTATTTACCTTCAAGTTTTTTTTATTACAGTTTTATGAGACAAGTAACTGCGTCAGTGTCGAATGGAGGGGATATGACCTACAGAAAACAAATTATTGTGCAAAAATACGTACTAATATGTGAAAATCAACTAGCTCTGTATGCTGTATTTGCTTAAATAACTGTCTTTTTCCAGAAATCAGCTCATTGTTAAAGAGTAGAATTGTCTAAATGGTGATTTAGCTCATGTTCAGATTACTCACATCATACAAACATTACAATTAAGCAGTTAGCTTAAATTACTAATAAACATCCAAACCCCACTTTTGTCAGCTCATCTAATTTTAGACCATAAAACAATATATATACCTCACTCCACAGCTTAAAGAAGCAGTAACTTGAACCCAGAAAAAAATCTCTGACAGTGGCTCTGGTACATGCTAAGCTTAGCTTTAGCATTAAACATTTATCTCTAGTGCAATATACACAAAAAAAGTCTATTGTGTGTAACCATTAGTATTTCAGTGTATATTAAGTAAGGATTTCTTCAAACTAGGTGTTTTTCTTCAAATTGCTAACGTTAATGGCCTGATGTGTGTTATGCTCCTTTGCCCACATTAAAAGAAATACTTACAAGGAGTGATTTGATTGCATTACATCTTCTCCAATTTCAAATAGAGGACGAGTTAACTATAACAAGCTTGGGGTCAACAGAAAGGAAGTAGAAGGGTATGATTGTTCAGGGTCACTTCTAACGCTCCCTTGTCTGCCACCCTTTATTGGTTCAGGAATGATGTAAATACTGGCTTACGTCTACATACATTACATCTACTTGCCCATTTGGTAAGCACTGCAAACATTTTTCATGCCGGCATAAAGAGAATAATCCCTCTGGCCTGGGAAACGGGTGAGAGGTCCATATACTTTTGCAAACAATAGCTGAACATACATAGTTCACGTATGCTGATACATAGTCATTTAGAGAACTACAGTGTTTGCTTTACTTTTTTTGTCTTTTGTACAGTATTTGCACTTATTCACTTTCATCTCTGGTTTCGAGTCTGGAATGTACTGTCTGTGTGGGTTTTACATCTCAGCTTCACCCAACTCAGCCTACACATGTGTTTAGCCACTAGAATGGGACATGACGCTCTTGAACAAGAACTAATAGCCCTTGGCATTTATTATGGGATTTGAAGTCATTTATAGTGGCACATTAGATTCCACTATACTCCAATTGGCGTCTGTCTGCATGTAGCCATTTCTAACAAGTTCTGACAATTTGACAGTCATTACAAGGGTAGGTGATGTGATGAGCTGGGGCCACACCCTGCTCGGGGCAATCTGCTACACTGTGGAGCTTTGTTTTGAGAATAAGAAAGAACGAAGAAAAGAATCTTATGAACACTTGCAGATGACCTTTTCCCCTACAACAGTATATACCAATGTGAGAAGTAGAACGTTCCACCATAAGAGATTAGAAACAAGCCACTTGGTCTTGTCTTTCCAATATAAAGACACCTGCATGGTAATTGAATACATTTGCTTTTGCATGGCATCTGGGCCAGGCTTAAGAAAAGTGTGGTGAAAAGGGCAATGTGGTATAAACAGAATCTTATGTCCAGTAGGGTATTCCGTCAAGACGTAATTTTGATCTTCAACAGCGCGGGCGCTTGTTCCAGCTCCCACTGATCTGGCCTTTGACCTATTGCACTTTAAACCTCTCTAATTGTCACAGCACGCAATTCTAACCAGTATATTATAAATGCTAATTAAGGCCATAACCATGGAGGAACAGAGATCTCTGGCTCCTTGTACTCTGTGCATAGCTGTGGCTGACTGCAAGGGAGAGCGAGAGAGGGAGAGAGAGAGAGAGAGAAAAGAGATTGAGACTTCCCTTTTTTCTTTACGCCTATCATCAGTGTGTGGTCTCACTCATCTGAGGCTGTAAACGCACCATAACTCTTCCAGCATTAGAAGGAAATGCACTCAACACCCTCTCCTCTGCTGTCTCTCTGTGCCTTGCAATCATTTGTGAGACAGAAAAGGGCAGCAAAATAGAGCTCATACCAAGTTTTACCACATTAATGAAAAGAAAATGCTAAAGCTTTTCTTGTTTCTTAGGTTCTTCTTACTTCCTCACATGACTTCAGTTCTACATACACTACACAACAACTCTTTTGATCTCCTTTGTGAGTTTACTTCATATATTTCTTTTGCTTTCATTTTTGTTATTGAATCATTGAAAAGCATTAATTTACAATATTTTGTTGTAATATATAATTCCTGTTAAAATTTCAGTGTGTACTATTCAGTCCAGTCCATATTTAGAGTAAATCTGAAAGTTATAAATACGATGTTATAAAAACATATTTATACCAGAGGTGTGACCAGAACATCAAGTGTGGGCGAACGAGGCACAACACAATGCAGCCAAAAGGCACAATAAAAAATAGATAAATATATATGTTTCATTGTAAGGGTTGTAAGGGACATAAAATAATGTTTTTTTATTCTATAAAATTATAACTGAACTTTTGGGGAACAAATAGAAGAAAGCATAGATTATGGAGCCTCTTTAAATGACGATGTAGAAAATGGATGGATTTTAATTTAGACAATATTGTCATAATGTATGAATATAACCAGTTAATTGCTGAGCACATGTCATCATTCTGCATCTTCTTAAATCTGCTCAGATGATTTGGCAAAACTGACTTTGAATCAAAGATATAAATGAGCTGCAGAGCAGCATTCTATAAACAAGTCAGGCCTTTTTATTTCTGTTGCTCAAGCAGTTATCTCACTTCATAGCATTTGAGAATGTTTTGACTCTTTTTTCCAGTCAGTACATAGTGGGTAGCCTGTGATCCTTGGATGCCCTCCTCTCTCCTGCATGGTGGTTTAAACATGGGGGACAATATATGTTAAATGCACTGTGATACAGCACCTCCATCAATTCCTCTATGTACCTCACCACTGTTTGACCACTGAAGAAGATAAATGAGGACAAAGTGACCTGCAAGTCCTGAGAGTAATTACCTTCTGCATAATAACCTGCATATGCCAACTCAAATTAGATAATTAACTGCATGACGATATTAATAACTTTATGTTTTATAACAAAGAGGGTGGGTTGTTATCTCAAATAACACATATATACATACAAACACACAAATATGAGCTTTCCCAGAAAACACATAATTACATACGTTATACATAGAATTTTCTCTCATTGCAGTACAAATGAAATATTATTTTTGTTGACTCTTCTTGTTTTTATTTTTTTCCTGAAAAAGCTTAAAGCTAAATGTCTAACTCCTCCACCCACACACAAACCACTGCCAAACAACAGGCAATGTGCTCTTATTCATCGTTCCAAAACACATTGAAAACTAGTTTCATTAATGTCACTGAACATGATGCATTGCTTATAATTAGTTGTAAATATATGTACACACACACACACACACACACACACACACACACACACACACACACACACCCTTATACACATAACCTACACAACCAAACATTTTGATCTACATTTGTTCTCACACATTGGTGCAACACAAGAGCAGAACAAAACAGAACACAAGTGCAAACTGGACAGAACACAAGAGCAACAATACAACTAAACGAGACAAGACAAGACAACGTTCAGTGCAATTGACAATGGCGACATTGAGAATAAATACAGTATTTTGACCGGTACTTTATTCAAGCAGCAGAGATGTGCAAAGATGCAGAACAGAGTTTACAGAGTTTACATGTGCAAAAAAATGCAGAACATCAATAAATATGTACAATTTTAGATCAGTAATAAATATAATTGTGCATGGTTTTTATGCTGCTACAGACAGAAAGTGTCATGTTTTATACAGAATGTGTAGTATAAAGAAAAGAGTATTTTAACTGGTTATTAAAGTCTGAGTTGTCCAAGGGGGTAGGATGAGGTAGGGGAGGGGGGTGGTTGGTTTTGTGTGTGTGTGTTTCTAGCAATCAGAGGAACAATTTGCTATTGACTGGCATTTTTAAAATGAGTTTGCTGTGGTACTGTTATCTCTTCTAAGTATCTTATAACAAACACCACTGCATTTTGTAATTCCAGAAGGCGTCTATTAGGAAGCACTGTGGTGTCGTAGGCTGACGTGTGAGATGAGCTCTGGAGCTCTATCTCAGCCAGTGAGGGCATGTCATACTGCTGGAGAACTGAAGAGCTTCTCAGAGAACGAGCCTGTAATCTTTGGAAGAAAGCACACATTCACAGACAGAGGCATTATATGCGGCTCATGCAAAAACACAATGACGCACATCACCTGTCACCCATTTATCCTTCTTGATATTTTCTTTTCACGTTTTAAAGTTAGGTACCTTTCTTTAAAGAACAGAGGAATGTGCAGGGGGGGAAAAACATCTCTCCACTTTTTAAGTATACTCTACACTTTAAGTATACTTTATACTTAAATATAATTCTGGTTGAATATAATTGAAACTGAATTCCTTTGCTTTTACTCAGTTATAAAGCATTGTTCATACCCCACACATTTTACTTTTTGATCTTCAAAGTACTCCTGACAAAGATGGTTTTCTTTTCTTTTCTTTTCTTTTTTTAAACGTTCATCCTGCCAGTCAAGTTCTACATTCATATTTGTACAAAACTAATTCATCTTTGTGTGAAAAATGACCTCCCCTCTTAGTCACTACAGTACACATAGAGTATGAAAGAGTTTAGATTATACAAATGAACGAGTATGGGTTAGCATTATTGTTTTTATTGTTAGTATTTTATTGTTTTCCCAATGTCCATGTTTATGTGATTTTAAGTAATTCATTTTTACATGACCATTTTACATGACCATGACCAACCTTTCTTTATACCGTACAAATAAATATATATTGGCTCTTTATGGTACTGCAACTTTAAAGAAAACAAAGTCTGTTCTGATGGGCTGCCCAGTATTGTGGCTCTTTCAAAAACCAGTCTGGGCTGAAATTCTCCGTAATTTCAGTGTAAATGGGCGGAGCCAAGCTGCTGGGTATATAATGGGTCAATATATGGAAAAGCAATTGATTTAAAATAAGCTGTTTTACAGGTTGTTTTTCATTAAGGGACCATATGGTCAGTAGAGTTGTATGTTTTTAAACAATGTTTACATTTGTTCATTCGTTATCCTTATGCTCAGCTGGGGTTGCGGGGAGTGTTGGGGCCTATCCCAGCGCTCAGGGAACTGCTGGCTACTATAAATACCCTCTATTCATTATTTATTATAGACTGCACATTCTCTGTCCTGTTGGATGCTATCAGTTATTGTTATCAACCATCTACCTATCTGCCTGTGCATTTTAGTGTGGTTGTGTCAGCTTTTTGTAGCTGGAATTTGGCACATCTTCTCCTCCTACAGTTCTTGAAATACTGAGTTAATTAAGCTCAATATTTTTTTTTTCTTAATTACTCTGCTGCTAGAATACAGTATCTGTCATGACACTTGCAGGTTAATTAAATCTGCAAAAAAAAGATACACTCGTGTAGTTTCTGTTTTTGTTCTTTGCATTGCACCATGTTCCTGGAAGAACATTGTTTTATTTCACTGTGTATGTGGCTGAAATGACAATAAACCGCTTCTTGACTTCTTGACTTGACTCATAGTGTGAAAGGCAGGGAAACACACACTGTAGGGCAAACACATACTTTCACATCTACACATAGGGACAATCTAGCAACTCCAATTCACATGACGTGCATGTGCATGAATACTCCACAAGGAGCAGACACCATTGTGACACTTCACATTTTGGGCTATGGACTATAGGGTATAGGCTATTTGTTGTGAAAATAGACCTTTTTTATACTTGAGTGTGTTTTGATGTCTATAGTTTTTCATTTTCAGCTACATTTTAGGTCAGCTTTTAAGTCATAAGTGTCTGTGAATGTATGATGGAGAATCGTTCCAGCCATCAACAAAAAAACTTAACCTTATCTCCTTGCCTTCCTTACTTTTGCCTTAACTTCTGACATTGATTTAAATATAGCTTTAGCTATATTTGTTAGTGTTAGCACTCTGTATACCCTTGCTGGAATAGAACCTGCATGTTGCATGATTGCATATTGATTTTTCGCTCATTGATGATCAGTCTGCATCATCTTATTGAGTCAGCAAGACACCCTCCCATATGTATAATTGAAACCGTACTAGGGTTGCCCTGGTGTTTCTAGAGGTCCACAGAGTTGCATTTTTAAGATCTTTATATTGTGTGAATATTTCATGACAAATGGAACAGTAGAAATTGTCAAAGAGAAGCAGGCAATCATGTTTTTTAGACTTAAATTAAAGGTTATACCTCCCCTTTAAAGTTACTATTTTAGAATTATGAGAATATGTTTTGACAAAGATGATAAAAAATCCTCATGCTAGTCTTCATTCAATTCAGTCTCCACACCTATACATCTTTAAAAGTCAATGCCAAATGAGATACGCTCAATATAAGTCCTTGGCTAGAACAAGATCAAGCTTTGATGCACTATATGATTGTATTTCTATTACAGCAATAGTGCATGCAGGTAAATGAGGTAAGTAAATGCTGACAGACAGCAAAAATACAATTCAACAATGAAATACAATACAGAATATATGCCTGTGAAGGAAAAAATGCCAGCATCATGCAATGCCTTAGACCTAGGGATATGCCATAACCCGTTATTCCCTTTGGAAAAAGTATATTGCTTTCAAAAATAACAGCTTTCACACAATGTGGTAAACAAAAAGTTCTCCAAACCCAACTCCAAAAATGCTGACATGGAATGGAACATGCAAATAAAAAAAGAAAGCCGTGATTTCGAAATACAGCCGCTAGTGTGAAGACAAGATATTTGTGTTATATCCGATTAACTTCATTTTATTTGTGAATACATCTTATCCTACCACACAAGCCTGTAACACATTTAAAAAATAAAAGTTCGAACAGGTTTGCAATTTAGAGCTTGTAATGAGGCAAAACAATTAAATAGCATGTGATTTGAAACAGGCAGGTCAACAGGTAACTGTACCCCTTTTGGTACAAAAGCATCCAAGTAAGGCCCAGTCTAAGAACAAATATGGGGAAAGGGATGCTAGTTTGCCAACAAATGTGTGAGTAAATTATTGAAATGTTTAAAAACAATTTCTCCAAGAAAGCTAGGACGGGATTTGTCCACGTCACCCTTGTTGCATAACAATTAAAACATCCAAGGAATCTGGAAGAATTTAAAGTCTATAAAGTACAAAGAACTGTTATTCATTAATGATAATGGCCACATGGGCTCAGGATTACGTTATCAAATCTGTTTCAAACAGCAGTCTGCATTTTGAACTGCAAAATTCAACAAAAAAAGACAACCACATCTTAAGACTTGTTTGCGGGAAGAAAGAGACACAATTATGTAGTAATCCTTTAATCACTCTGTGTCTTCAGTCCTTAAAAGTCTTTTAAGTGCATATCCTGTACCACTCTCATATACCTCCCTACCATTCCTGACTTCCTCATACAATACCACGAATCCTCCCTAGGCACCCTGTCATATGCTCTCTCCAAGTTCCCAAAGACACAGTGCAACTCCTTCTGACCTTCTCTGTACTTCTCCATCAGCACCATCAGAGCAAACACAGCATCTGTAGAGCTGTTTAACCATACTGCTGCTCACTGATCATCAGATTTCTTCTTAACCTAGCTTCCACCGCTCTTTCCCATAACTTGCTGTGGCTAATCAACTTTACCCCTCTGTGGTTACCACAGCTCTGCACATAACCTTTATTCTTGAAAATTTGGTACCGGTACAGTTCTTCTCCACTCCTCAGGCATTTTCTCACTCTCCAAGATTTAACAATTTGGTCAAAAACTCCTAAGTTGCTAGGTTACGGGAACGCTGGCGAGACTGACGCCGCTCCGTCTGGCATGTTTTTTATTTGGCATTTTAAAAAAAATATATGATTTATTATAAATATTCATCCTTTATGCCCAACCTCTCAAATAACCCACTATACACCTTAGCTTTAGCCTTTGCTACTTCTCTCTTTACCTTACAGTTCATCCTCTTATACTCCTGTGTCCTATCTTCATCTCTTTCTGACTACCCCACTTCTTCTTTGCCAGGTTCTTCCTCAGGATGCTGTCCTGTACTTTCTCATTCCACCACCAGGTTTCCTTGTTCTCTTTCCTCTGTCCAGATGACAACTCTAGCACCTTTCTAACTGTCTTCATTACTACTTCTGCAGAAGCTACCCAGCTATCTGGCAACTGTTCACTGCCACCCACTTAACCAAGAACTCCACCTTACAGTCCTTCTTCAACTACTGCCACTTGATCCTTGGCTTTGCCTTCACTGTCCTCCTTTTTTTGACCTACAGAGTCATCCTACAGACCACCATCCTATGCTGTCTATATATGTTCTCTCCAGTTACAACTTTGCAGTCTCCTCTGGTCTTGCATGTCACCCTGTGCTCCTCCCTGTTCTTAAAATACATGTTCACCACAGCCATTTCCATCGTTTTTGCAAAATACACTACCTTCTGACCTTCTGCATTCCTCTCCTTGACAACATAACCATCACCTCCTCATCACCCCTGTTCCTTGTTCACAGTTCCTCCTTTCCTCTTGCCTCCAGACACACCTTCTCCTTCTTCTTTTCCTTTGGGCAACTGTAGTTCCATTAGCACCCTGTCTGCTAACAATACTGAAGGGAGTTGTTGTTAACCCGGACTTTGACCGATCCGGTATGGGAAATTTTCTGGTTGTCCAAATATTTGACTTGTTAAAGTTACCCTTCCTGACATAACTCTCCCCATTTACCCCAGCTTGGGACCGGTATAAAGAAACACACTGGCTTGTGCATCTCCAGTGGCTGAGTTACTGAATTGAAATGATATAATAAGACTGGTAATTTTACCAAAATACCCCCCTCAAACCAGCGGGCATCCTCAAGTGGGGTACTTAATTGACTTTAGCAGCAGTGGGCTACAGTTTGAGTGACTGGTGTTATAGAATACCTTTGAAATACAGTATCAGACTTACTTCTATGAAGCATCAGTTGAGTGCACATCAGTGTTAACTTACTTTTTTGTCTTATTGTGAATTTCCCACCTACTAACTAGCTAGGTCACTCCCCATCAGGTGACAGCTACCAACATGGGTGTGGGAGCAGTGCAGCTTTCTGTAGCTTTCCTTATACAAGGCAAGAGAGCTAGCCCTGAGGTCAAATCCATGTTGGTTTCCCACATGAGGAAGAGCTTTCTCTGGTTAAGACAGCCAGCTGGATCCCCCTCCTTCTCTTCCTCTCCGCCTAGTCCTCACTCTCTGAACAGATGGTGGGTGGTGAGCATGGCTTCCACTGGCATCCTTCACCTCAGACGGCCTCTCAGACCCTGGACTTAATTTTATAAAGAGCACACAGGCCTGCTTCAGTTGACAGAACAAGGGTACAGTGGATATCATTCATCTAACTGTCTAGGATAGATAGATATTTTTATTTGTATGAATTGTGTTGAAGGTCCATAATAAATGCATTAAAATGTAAAACTAATAGCCAAGGAAGTATATCAGTCATCCCAAATGAATGGTAAATTAGAGTTACCAACCAACACATTCTATAGCTCATGTCACTATCATTACATTCTTTTCTGAATGTCCTGTACAGCATCCAGCTTGCATTTAACACAATTCTTCACCGTAACTGTTTGAATATTTCCAAAAGCAAGCGATCAGGATGGATTACAGAGACTTAAATATCAATTTACAAGGAACAAAAAGCCTGGTTCTGTCCTGGCTGTCAAACTGGAGACCCTGGCAAAGGTGGCTGAGAGGAGAATGCTGAAGAAGCTTCTTTGCATCATGGACAACCCCTCCCACCCCATGCATGCCTCCTTGATTGAACATTGGAGCACATGCAGCAAAAGACTCATCACCTCTAATGGCAGAACCAAACGCCACAGGAAATCATCTGCTGCTATTTCATTTCATTATATTTTTATGGCACAAACACTAAGTCACTTTTCATAAACCATCTGCACTACTTATATCTGTCATAGTTATTTTGATATTTTGTTGCACTATTATTATTGTCTTTTTTTTTTTCCAAAAAGCTCTATTGCCTTATCTTTATCCTTCTTGTTGCACTGAGCATGCTCATGACAAAAGAATTTCCCTCGGGATAAATAAAGTTCTTTCTTATCTTCCTTATCTTAAAGAAACTGACATTTATTGATGTCCATTAACCTGTGGAGTGAACAGTTCCCTGATTTAGTGAATGTTAGCTAAATGGATATTTCTTGCTTTAAATAGCAATAAATTAATATTTTCTCCATATCATCAAAATACATTTGTACTCAAAATTATGTGACATGTTCAAACTTTTTTCAGAATTTTTCTTTAAGTTACAGGTACTTTTTGCCTGCTGGCACAAACAAAGCTACCCCCAAAGGGAAGCATACTGCCCTGCTTCGTCACCTTTGCATACATGAGGAAGCTGAGTTACATGTCTCCTTTGTGACATGGGCAAAGTGGAAGAAAGCTAGCATGTAGCAGGGGGGCACAGAGGGTGAAAGCAGCCCCCCATCTCATTTCCTGTCTGTTTCCCCCCTCCTTCCTCTGCCATAATGGCTGGCTGGCGCTAAGCCCAGTTTTGAAACATCTGCTGAGCGTGGAACAGCCGGACCCAGTTATGTCTCTGTGCTCCTGTCCCCAGCCCTGGAAATGACCTCATTACTGTTCCCTTTCTCAGCAAGACAAACTGAGAGAACATATTTAGCTCATTTGTGGGGAATATGTCTGTAGCATGAATGCTGTGGCTGAATATTTGGCAGAATCACTTATGTATGGCCTTAAATGTAGGTCACAAGTAGCTGGCCCTGAGGCATTCTACTGTTTATGCTGTTCCATGTTGTATTTCTCATTGCTTTGACTGTTATAATAGAATCGGTGTGTGACACAACATGAGAAGTCCCAGATATGTTTAAAGTGGTGGGCTCCCTACTTCTCAAAAGCAATATACACTCAGCGTCTACTTTAGAAACTAGTTTGTACTTCTACTGGTCGCTTTTTGAGCTATACATACCTTATAGCTTCACTATACAGCTGCCCTTATCCCTATTCATTATTAGTCAAAGACCAAATAATGTTTTTCCTAAATAATTTCTGTCTACATTGAGAGTGGTCCACTGCCCAAAAATATTTGGCAAATATTGGTTCTGTGGTCAGAAACGAACCATTTGTGTGGGCCAAGGGGCTAGCTAACACAAATTGTGCGTCACCATACACAAGCAAGGTGGAGCAACAAGGCAAGGATTTCTTTTATATAATAAAGCAGTACTGTAGTTGTGTTCAAGTGGGGAATAATTATTTTGTGGTTTTAGTTTTATAAACTGTTGGGGAAGATAAAAGCAGCCAGAAATAAAATTGCTCCACTAGTCCACTGATAAACTTCTAAAAGTTAATGGATATAGGCTTTGCACTGTACAGGGAAACATGCCCCTCACAATAGTAAACCTAGACTTAATTTAAAAGCTGCTGGCAGGCTAAGTTGCTTGAGGAAACTGATCGTGCAAGAAATATTGTGAATGTAGCACATATGCCTGGATTTTCACCTCACATTACATTATCAGTCATTTTTACACAAAATACACAATTCTTTAATTCTCTTTAAATTATTTAAACGCATTCCATTCTTTTAATAAAAGTATACTTATAGTCTGTTTTTACACATTTTGCATTAAATGTATGTTTAATAAAAAGAAAGTTTTAGAAAGTATTGGTAGTCACCCAATTTACCACCATTGACAACAAACACATGTTTACACTGTTCAGAAATTTTGGATTTCAACCAGTCACAACAGTCATAGAAAAACAATGCAATTTTCAGTCTGTTAAAAAGCTTTCAAAAGCTTAATAAATATTTCTCATTTGATTGGGCAGTGTTGTTATAAATCTGGGCAAAGCTATGGTTAAGCATTGGGGAGCAAGTGCCCAATGGTGTTTGCCAATTAAACACATGATTTTTCCTGATGAGGAGTGTTTTTTCTAATATATGCACATGGGGCCCCAGGGGTTCCCCCAAGTGTGGTCATAGCAGAGGAACACAGGACCAAAAAGACAAAAAAAACAGTCCTAGTACATTTTCTACATTCTGACATAGCAACTGATACACTCTCACATGGATACACTCTCTCATATTGATGTAATTTAATAGTGGATTGTCAATTTTAAGGACTGCAAAGAGCTCAGAGTACGTCCACCACTGCTCAGCAAGTTTTTGTTCTGTAGCTTTGTGATTTATTGAGGCAAACTGCAAAATAAAACATTGCACATTGTATGGAAGTGGATAACTGGCTTGTATACTTCCTCTACTGTACTTAATATTCATTATTTCTGTGTTGACAAGGTATTGATGAATGATCAGTATGAGCCTGAAAAATCGGCTCCAAAATTCCTTGAAATATTTGCTGCTCTTTTTTCAGCATGACAGAGGAGGCTTGATTTGTTTCACTTAAAATGGACTATTATGCTGGTAATTGTAGTACATTTTATTTTCATTATTTTGTCAACATTCCTTCTAGTAACTCTTCACCCGAGTCAATGTAGAAAGGAGTTCATAAGTCATCTGGACTTGGGTAGAGAGTTGAAGACGTTTCGTCTCTCATCCGAGAGACTTTATCAATTCGATAAAG
>JBBIGA010154271.1:0-18241 GCA_037576975.1 Alestes dentex | reverse complement strand
ATTCCAAGATGTACAGTACTATGCAAAAATGTTGAGCCAATTGGTGCAGATTTTTGAGTGTCAAACTCTAGCACATTGAGTAGATTAAATTAAAGACATGGGAACACGTGTTTATTGCAACAGGTTTCAAAATGCCTAAAGATACAGTGTGCCCAGATAAAGGTTTTCCAACAACTCTGCATTCAGCACCACCAGTATATTAATCACTGGCTTGATCATCTGGAATCATGTGCACCTGTTTCTTCACTGGTTTAGGCCTTAAGTTAGATGGCTTTGTTACACTTGAATGTTTCAAGTTTCATGCATGTGGGGAGTGAAGGGTATCTTGTCTGGTTCGATTCCACAGAAAAGCGATTGTAGAACAAATTGCTGAAAATGCTGGCTATAACAGAAAGGTGTCAGACAGTTCAGAACAGCTTGTTGTGTATGGGACTGCATAGCTGCAAAGCAGTCAGAGTGCCTGTGCTGACCTGTGCCCACTGCCAAAAACATCTGCAATGGCTCGGTGAGCATGATGGACCTTGCAGAAATTGAAGAGGGTTGCCTGGTCTGAATAGTCACATTTTGTTTACATTATGTGGGTTTCTGGGTGCATTTGCTATTACCTACCTACATGCCTTCCTGTAGGACCAACCAAATAATGAATAGAATAGAATAGAATAATAAACTGTACACTCACTGTAGGTGTGTGTGCATGTGCGCGTGCAGACAAAGCATCCTCTGTGAGGTGGGTTGGTAGAGTGAACGTTGCTGTGAGCGAGGCAGCTGCATGTCTCAGTATGATTCAGCCATATTTCCCCTCAGCTGTCTCCAGTCAGCATACATTTCCATTGGCTCTCTATTTATATGAGCATTAGATATGGATGCTCTTGATATGGGCATACTTCATACTTCGTGAATCAATGACTGTGGCTTTCATAAATAAAAGGAGAAATTAAGAATGTGCTGCAGGCACACTGAGATGGAGAATTATTGTAAGACATTCAGAGTAAATGCATGTGTAATTACAGAAAGAGAGAGCTCATTGCCAAATAGCCGGTGGTGTTTAATGTCCAATAGCTAGCAGCTTTGAAAAGCTGATTCTGCCAAAAACCAGGGTGCAGAACACTGGAGCCCTCTGGTAAGGAGCCATGGGAGAAGTGCACACTGGGGCTTTTACATAAATGGCTGTCCTGCTCTCCTTGTAGACAGACTGGGTCTGATGGGACTGTGATGTAGGTTGGACAGAATAATGTTAATACAGTAATTCCATGGTACTGAACCACTGTGACAGCGTTTCAAAATTACTAATGTGTCAAATTTCTGTTCCACATGTGTAATAAACTGTCCGATAAATACATTCCAAGTTCCATTTTAAAGTCATGTTAACAAGTTGAAAAAAATCAAGTTTGGTTGTCAATTAATAACTAAAACAAATCTAAATCTAACAGTAGTAATTGCTAAACAAATAACTCCTATGGTTGATTGTGTAATTAAGGTAATTCTCATTATGAAATTTTCACATTTTAAAGGGCCAATTTCAAGTACTTTGTTGTTTCCCTTGAGGTCCACTTGTAATACTTTGCAAAAAGTCAGATCCATCAATTTAACACACAGCTCAAAAACATTTCAAGGGATGCACATCAGATCTCAATGGGGACAAAATAATGATGGACGTCTATACTCATATGGACTGGGTAATATGTTAGGAATGAAAGCATGCCACATTGTTTGATGGAAATTAAAATGATCAACCTACAGAGGGATGTATTCAACGACACCCTGAAAATCAAAGTAAAAACAGCAGCTGCAATTTCATTGCAGTATCTTAAAA
Organism: Alestes dentex; assembly: GCA_037576975.1. Classification (NCBI taxonomy): domain Eukaryota; kingdom Metazoa; phylum Chordata; class Actinopteri; order Characiformes; family Alestidae; genus Alestes; species Alestes dentex. The sequence goes on along the minus strand of JBBIGA010154271.1, from coordinate 16,428 downwards.
TGGTGCTCAGTAGTTTGAATGGCCCCCACGTGCTTGTATGCATGCCTGACAGCGTCAGGGCATCTCCTAACGAGACGCCGGATGATGTCCTAATGAGATGATGGATGGTGCCTAGACCATCACTGACCCACCACCAAACCGATCATGCTGAATGATGTTACAGGCAGCATAACATTCTCCAGTTTCCCCAGACCCTTCCCCGTATGTCACATTTGCTCAGGGTGAACCTGCTGTCATCTGTGAAAAGCACAAGGCTCCACTGGTGTTCTATGGCAAATGCCAGTCGAGCTCCACAATGCCGGGCAGTGAGCACAGGCCCCACTAGAGGATGTCGTGTCCTCAGGCCACCCTCATGAAGGCCATTTCTGATTGTAGGGTCCAGGTATCGAGTCTTGCTACCAGTAGTGACACTGGTCCTAGCCAAATGCAAAACTAGAAAATGTCAGTGGCCTCCATCTGTCTCATTGTTGCCCCTCTAGTGCACTTGGTTAAAGCAGCTGAAACTGATTAACAACTCCCTCTGCTACTTCACTGATTCTCTTCTCTGATTATAAAGTGTTCCTTTAATTTTTTTGAGCAGTGTATATATATTCTGTTTCAAGGCAATCCTGCCTTTGATTCTCAGGACTCATATGGGGACACACCATTGCATGATGCCATTGCTAAGGACTTCAGAAGCATCATTGAAATCCTGACTGTGGTGCCCAACATCGATTTCACCCAGCAAAACAACCGTGGCTTCAACCTTCTGCATCATGCTGCCCTGAAGGGAAACAAACTGTGAGTACCCGTGCTAATGTTAAAGCTAATGCCATGTTATAATTTCAGCAAAAGAAGATTTTGTTATCTAATAGAAAAGGGTCCAGGCTGGATGATGGTAACAGCCATTGTGAATCGTATTAGTTTTGTAGAAATATTTTCCTTATGTGTAAATGCGCTGGACTAGGACGAACTTGATTTTTTTTATTAAAACATGCGGAAAAAGTGGGGGGAAACTTGGCAGATTAATAGCAAAGGAATCCTAAGTAGATTTATCTAATCTGGTAGTGAAGCATGATGAGGATAGGGGACTTATGTTTAAAGCAGTGTAGCACTTTGCATTCTGGTGTTTTGTCACTACTGTTGTGCAGAGCAGAAGCAGTTTAACTCGAATTTGCCATTAGAAGAAAAGTGTGTCATTCTGGCTCTCTGAACCCAAAGCTAGGACGGGTGCTCAGAGAGAACACACGGACATCTTAAAAGCAAAGGAATTAATTAGAGATTATATTGCTTTGAATGTGTAAAGCACGGTTTTAAGTATGCTAGAGCATGGCAAACTTTTAACTTTGTTTCCTTACTGTTTATGCTCTGAAGTCTTGCATGGGGAATGCACACAATTCACTTTGACACTGATCTAATACTGCAGGATATATTTAGGAATATAAACTCATAGGATTAGTACTCCTAAGGGCAAGTGCATTGAAGTGTTCCTAAAACAAAACTAACTTCATTTGCCATGGAAGCAATGTCTTGTCTCCTGTAGTGGTGGCATTTTTTCTCATTATTGTGGGGGAGAATAGGCCTGGTTTCTCGCTGAGTTTGTGATTATGTGTGTATTACTCCCACATCACATCTGGTTCGCGGGGTTTTCCTCCCTCTGCAACTTTCGCTCTACAATGATTCAGCGTTCTTGCCAGACACATTTTCAATGACTGACATTCTCTAACAGGCTCACCTTCTTATATAATTGCTACATATTTATTCATATGGATTTTAAATCAGCTTGTAGCGTAACTAGTTTGTATTTGTGCTGATTTGTGAGCTCAAGAATGTAACTGAGACGCCACATTAGTAGCACTGAGGAATTTAATGAATTCAGCCCCTTCTAATGATGTTAGAACTGTGAATAAAGGGCCCAGTAAATTTACTATATGAGCCCTTCAAAAGCTCTGAAGCCTCTGGAGATTTTAGTCTATCATCACATCAAAAAGCTCCACTTAGGTGTTAATTTTGTTCCGCAGCACAAATGTGTCACTGTCTGAGCTGTACTGTGAGGGGCTCAGGAGTCAGAGGGGTTAAGTGTCATTTGGGATGCGTCCTGTCTCTCTAGCCCTCCAGATGCTCTTTATTTCAGTGCCCCACACATTTTTACACATTTTGCCCAGTTCCATGAGAATTTTGACCCAGATTCTTTCATCACATTGACACACTTAACTAAAATCGCCATGGGGATGAAAAGCAAATACTGCCAGAGCCAAAAATACAGACACACACACACACTCATGCACACTTATCACGGTCACTAGCAGATATAGACTAGATCTTGGTGCATACATCACATTTGTATATAGCCTTAAAATAATCACACACACTCACTGAAGGGTGTGGAACACACACATGTAGCGCGCATGCACACAGCCTGCAGCCTCTTCACCAAGGCTGTCCCTGGTTCTTGTACTCAGTGCACCCTGCAGTGACAGCTTTTGCCTTGTATGGGGAGAACGATGCTGAGTCTACAAAGCCGGGGGGCAGTAGAGAATACGGACTCTCTTAGGCTAGAAGAATCATAAAACAAATGGCAGATTTGTTCTGGCAACTGTCATATGTGAAGTACTGCAGTTTAGCAGCTTTGCCCTGGCAGACATTTGTCTCTACATCAACCACCAAGCTGTGTTTTCCCTTTAATACACACTTATCTTTTTATTTATTTCCTTTTGTACTTAATATTTTTTTTTGGCCTTGTTTTTTTTTTTTTTGTTTGTTTCTCAAGCTCCGCTCAGGCATGTATTTTTAGTCCTTCATATTGTCTGTCTGTCTCTCTGGCCTATTTATGATACTTTTGTTTATGTATCTTGCATACCCACAAAAACAGTTGCTTTCTGAACCCAAATTCTGCTGCTTCTGCTTAACAGGCTGGGGACATGTGAATTGTTTGTTTTCACATGGAGCATATTTATACATTTTTTCAAGAAGGAAATGGAAAAATTGTGGGAGTCCCATTTTTCAAATGATTTGTGGGAAAGAGAGAAGAAAAACGAGGGAGAGATGGAGGGGGGCTATGAGAATATCATCTCTGTTGTTCGGCCGGTCAGAGAGCAGGGAAACGTCGAGAAAGCAGAGTGTTTGCATAGCTGTGTGCCCCAGTGGAACATGCCAATAACAACACGTGACCGTGAAGGGCACAGAAGTAAGGTCTATTTAATGGCTGTGGCCAGCTGCTAGTAAAGTAAGGTTTAGACCTTGCGAACAGAGGCTTGATGAATTTAATGGGTTATCTTGGATATGTAAGTACAGTGATACTTCTCAAGACTCTGAGAAACTAGGGAACTCAGAGTCTTCATCTGGCTGTTATGGGGAGATCTGGCAATGGATGAAGAGAGGAACACCAGTGCTGCACCAGCCGAGCTGGGTACTTGCAAAGTCACTTCCAGGATGGTCTTCCTCACATTCAGGCCTAAATAAAACACTAACCAAATAAAATACTAACTAACCTCTAAATGTCTATGTAAATCTTAAAGTACAACTCATAAGTTGTACTTATATGAGAGACTACAATCACAGCTTTTATAGCAACATACGTTGAGAAACTGGGCTTCAGCCTGACTAAAAATACATTGTTGCCTCTTATTGGATATACACCGATCAGCCATACCACCTGCCTAATATTGGGTATGTACTTTCAAACTGCCAAGACAGCTCTGACCTTTCAAGACATGGACTTCTCAAGAGCTGTGAAGGTATCCTGTTATATCTGGCACCAAGACATTAGCAGGAGTCCTATAAGTGGGGCCTCCATGGATCATATCTCACAGATGCTCGATTGAGGCAAAGTCAACACCTTGAACCTTTTGTCATGTTCCTCAAACCATTCTTTAATAAATTTTGCAGTATGACGAGATACATTATCCTGCTGAAAGAAGCCACTCCAGTTAGACTGTACCATTGCCATGAAGGGCTGTAAAACCCACATGAATGCCAGGACCCCAGCAGAACTTTGCTTAAAGCATTACACTATTTCTGCTGGCTTGCCTTTTTTGCTGTAGTGCATCCTGTTGCGATCTCTTTGCTATATAATCAGCGCACATGAACCCGACCATGCACAGGATGTAAAAGATTCATCAAACCAGGTCACTGCAGTTTTGATGCTCACATGCTAATTGTATTCACCTTCGGTTACTGGATAGGGCACAACATGGGCACTCTAGTTGTTCTGGAGTTATACAACCTTATACACAGCTTTTTCAGCAATTTGTGCTGCAGAACCCCATCTCTTGGATGGGACACGTCGTTGTTCCTCACATTCATAACTTCGCCATGACCTTGTTGCCAGTTCACCCACCAGGAACACCTCACAAAGCCTGTTGTTTCAAAGATTCTCCAAACTAGTTGTTAAGCCATCATAATTTGACCCTTGTCAAAGTCACTTAGATCCGTATGCTTGCACATTTTTACTGTTTCCAACACTTACACTTGAATAATTGACTGTTCACATGGCTAATATATCTCATGCCTTTACAGGCAACACTGTAACAAAATCAATCATTACAATGTGAATGTTGTTCACCTTTCAGTAGTTTCTAAAAAAAAAAATACCACATGTAGCATGTTATTAAATGTAAATAGTTATGGGCAATCAGCATGAGCGCATCCATTCTTCCTGAGCACAGATACAAATACACTTGCATTTATGGTATTTTTAATAAATGGACTTTTTGGAATTCAAGGTATTAAACAACACAAGTCCATCCTTTTTTTGGTGCACTTGTACACACACACACACACACACACACACACACACACACATTCCTTACTTGTTCCAAAATAAATACTGTGAGTGTGGAATGTAAATGGTTGGCGTCCTAGTAGAGATCACACCCCAATCTTCAGCACCGCTAGAAAACATGTATTGTCTTCCATTTTGCTCTCTGTCACATTCAGCTTTCATGCTGTGTGGGGGAATTATCTTGTAATGTGGTGGGAGGGATGGTTAGACTGATAGAACTGGATCAGGACTGGATAGAGGTGGCATTGTCTTTGAGTTTGCACCTGCTGGCAGTGTGTTAAGAGAGGGTAGGGGAGGTGTTGGGGGGATGGAGAAGATTCATGGCATGAGCATTGAGTAGTGTTCCTGCATTACATCCCCTATGCTGGCATGCGCACACGCACACCCAAAGGTTTGTTTTTATACAATGCCAGGACCTATGTATACACCACCCTTTCATTTATGTATGTAATTTTGATAACAGACACCAAGTAAACAAACAGGTGTGTGTAAATGTGTGTAACATTGTAGGTTAGCAAGATGTTTTTCCTGAAAATGTATTAATGCAGATTTTTACATTTAGACACAAACACACACAAGTGTGTGCAAGTAAATGTAAAAGTTTGTATTAATACTAGGGGTGTCACATGATTAAAAAAAAATCTGATTACAAGCTGTCTGATTAATTAATCACACACATTTTTGCTGTAAAAGTATTTACATTTTTAAATGAATTTTGGCATATGAGAGAATGCATACTCAACATCACAGACTTTCAACGTCTCTTTTATTTAATAACTGTTTTTTGCACTGTTCATGTGCAGTAATGGTCACAACAGTCAAAAATATGACCTAACATGCTGAGGGGAAAAAATCAAAAATGCTTCAGCAAGAACAATGATAGAACTAAGTTTGTCTGTAAAGTGCAGTTTAACACTGTACATACATGCACAAGTGTCAGAAGCATTATAATGTGGGGTATAACGTTATAATAGTTCTGGGGTCCAGCATACAAGGCATCTCAAAATAAACTCTGCAACAGAGATCATTTTGCTGGGGAGTTAGTGGGCCATAGGTAGACTTGCTCTGTGTGGATCTGAGTGACTGGTCCAGTGTGGCTGGTCGCTGGTGCTGGGATCAGGGGCTGTGCTGGCTTGGACCGCCAGGTTAGTACCTGCCCATTATTGTGTAGGTCACACTCTTGTCGCTGAAACATCTCTGACCTGTCAAAGCACTCTTTAAAACCTCTGAAGGTGTGCCGTGGTGTCTGCAACCAAGACGCTAACAGCAGATCCTTTCATTTCTAAAAGTTGCGAGGTGGGACCTCCATGCATCAGCACATCCCAAAGATGCTCAGTCAGATTGAGATGAAGTAACATCAGAAGCATAACACGGTTGATACTTTTTTTTTTTTTTTTTTCATTTTGCTGTGATAGAGAGGATCTAAAAGTAGATTTTTAATGTTTGACATTTGATGAGCTTAACCATAATTTATTGATTGCTTAATTCATTCTTTCATTCATTTGTTCATGAGTAAGTAAATACTTTGTGGCCAGCTACGAAGGAGTAAGAGCCCCCACCTCCAAAATCATAATTCAACCACTTCATTTTTTTTACTCATCAATTGAAGCTTAAGACCAACAAAGAGACCTGAAGGGTCAGGTCCCAGACAGGGATTAAGTCTGACCTTTCCGATGGGAAAATCTCTATTCGCGAATCTACTTAATCCAGGACTAGACTTAATCCCTGTCCAGGAAGTCATCCCAAAAGTGCTTCGGGCAGTTACCAGCTAGTATTACCAGCTAGTCTCTAGTAGGGCATTAACACAAAAGTCGACTAGTCAACTTCAGAGGCACAAGTCGATGCCCTCTGAGAAAAGTCGACTAGTCGTGTGTTTTTGTTTTTGTTTTCCCTCTCTCTCTGCCCTCGCTTGTGTACGCAATGCAGTCTCTGCCTCTGATTGGCTGACGCTGACATGCGTTCCTTGGTTTAACCAATTACTATAGACCCTTCATAAAAGGGGTGGGACCGTTGGCACGCAGAGTGGAATCTATACACGAGACCACAACAAGACGAGAGACACGGCAGCAGAGAACACAGACACACGTCTCATGTGTGGAGATCCTTCACTCTAGACACACAAACAGCACGGAGACCAGCACAACCTGCAAGTCTGTATTAAAGTACAGTAACAGTACCAGCGTTCTGCACAGCATCTGAAACGGCACCCGTAGCTAACATGGCTAACGCTAGCACTGCAGAGAGTCGTCCAGTCCAGAGGACGCTGAGTGGCTGTGGCTTAAACTGTTGACACTTTCTGTTGTACACTTACATTTACCAGAAAATTCAAGGTATCAGCCTTTGCTCAGTTTAATTGTCATGTTGACTGTTAATGGTACAGAGAACTTTAATAAAAGTTGCTCAGTGTTGGACACCTGTGTTCCTCCGCTGCGTGTGTGACGTGTGTGACGTAATCACGACTAGTCGACTCGACTTCGACTATCTTGATGGATAAGTCGACTTGAAAAAAGTCGTTAATGCCCTTGTCTCTAGTATTATTATTAAGGCTGTTTTAAGGATCAAACAGTTTAGCCACACTGGAGAATAAAATAGGAAGAAAGCGACATCAGGTGCAAGGTTATTTAAGTAAATCAGGTGTACAGACACTGAGATACTTCTGTCTGATTGTTGATCTTATCTGTTGCACAGCACTAGAGGGTTGAATTTAGTGGTGTGTGTGTGTGGGTGTGTGTGTGTGGGTGTGAGTGAAAGAGAGAAGCTCCAAGCTCTTAATGGTGTATCCCAGAGGGGCTTGTTGGTTCACTGGTGGAAAGTGTGTGTAGAAGCACGCACACAGCTGCATCACACTCTCCTGCAGCATGTTACAAGTAGAATCAGCTACAGTGTGAGCCTGCCTTGCCTTTTTTAAGGTCAAGAGAGTCAAGGTTGCTATGAGCAAAAAGAAAACCACATGGCGCTCTGTGAATACACGTGAAAGCATATAAAAGTCTTACCTCTCATTAAAAATTGTTTAAAAGTATTTATCTTAACAGTAAATGTGTTTTTACGCATAAAGCAGAATAGACTGTCAGTATCAATTATTAGTAATTGTTTTCCTGCAGTTAATTAGTCCTATACACGCAGTGTATAACAGTAAAGCATGTATTAGGGAGGCCCTACTGTTTTTTTTCTCTCTGATTGCAGATAGCATCCCTGTGTGGAGTGTGATCAGATGGCCAGACGTACCTTTACAGTAACCTGCGTCGTAAATCTTGAATTGTTTAATTTATTTTAAATGTTAATGATCCGTTTTAATCGAATAATCATAATAGTGGCTTAGTAAATACCTTGGTTAATAGAATAAAATAAGATGGTCACAAGTTAGATTCTTGACTTCTCCGTTTTTCTCTGTCATTGCATGCATGTGATTGTTAAATTCCATCAGCAGCACCTGATTTAATTAAGGATTTATTAGCTGAATCCGTACTGAGTTGTAAGTGTAAATGTTGGCCCCCCTCATGGAGACCACTCATCGTTAAGCCAGTTGCAGCTGCCTAGAGTGGCATCTTGTCAGGGCAGCACGGGTGCTTGTTTGTCTAGGGTACCATACAAGCTAGAATCTTTACTGGGTTAGAGTAGCGCATTAACACGCAAAATTACCATGTATTTTTACTTCGTATTTACCCTGATAAACACATTTTTTCAGAGAAAACTTTTACATGCTACTGCCTTTGCAGTGTTTTAATGTAAATATGTGTTATAATTGTTACCCTGAGCCTAAAATAATCTTAACCTCAGGATGTTTTTGTTTGCTGTAGTCCAAATTCGTTGAAGTGTTTGTGAACTTGGATTGTTTTCCACTTGGTTTCTTTTCACACATTGAAAAATCAGAGTGAAACAAAATGCATCACTACAAACCACGTAAGACTTTTTGTTCCGTTTATTGGTCAGATATGGATTCCCCCACCCTCGGTTGTACCACAGTTCTGTGTGTGTGTTGTAAGGAAAACAAGGTCAAGAGTAGGGGACAGCATAGGAACAGATTGGTGGCAAATGACGACAGACGATTAGAGTGACTTATGACTGTGTGAAGCTAACCAGAAGCACCCTGTCCAAGTACACACACACACACACACACACACACACACATACACTCACATGCCCTAAGCCTTAATCTGCTCTAATGGAGAGCCCCCTCTTCAGTCTCCTAGTCATTAGATTTAACCTTACCAACAGCTGGACTCAATATAAAGCACTTCTAATCTGTTGTGAAGAGGTCAGCCATAACTCACACAGACAAACAACACTTTCATACCACCCAGAAAAGAACTGAAATATGACTTACAGATCTAGCTTACCCATGACCACATGAGTGATGATCAGGTCTCGATCCGCATCTCAGACTGTCTGGCTGACATCTCCTCTTGGATGATGGCCCACCACCTGAAGCTGAATCCCAGCAAAACTGAACTTCTTTTCATCAAAGTGAGTCCGTCACCAAACCATGACCTCACAGTTTCTTTTGAGAAGATAAGAAATATTAGTGTCAGATGAAGATCTGTCATTCTTGTCGCATGTTGACCACCTCTCCAGCACATGTAGATACCTTCTTTTCAGCATAAGAAGAATCCGACCCTTTCTCACCACTGAACCTATGCAGTTACTTATCCAGTCTCTGGACTTCCGCTGAAGGTAACTTCAGCTGATTTAGAATGCAGCTGCGAGGTTAGTCTTCAATGTTCCTAAATTCTCTCACACTAGGCCTCTACTAAGGAACCTTCGCTGGCTCCCTGTGACCTCTCGTATTAAGTTCAAAACCTTAACACTTGCCTTCAAGGGCAATAACGGACTTGCACCTACTTACTGATCAGCACTGGTCAAGCATCGTGTCACTTCTCGTCCTCTCAGAGCTTCAAGCACAGCTCATCTTGAACCTCCGTTGCTTTAAAGAAGGAGAAGGAATGCATCAAGATTCTTTTCAGCCTCCCAGAGCTGGAACGAACTCCCTCTTGCAATCAGATCTGCGGAGTCCCTCGCTGTCTTCAAGTATCGTCTGAAAACCCACCTCTTCAAGGAGCACCTTGGTGACTAACCAGTCCTCTCATTTATCTCTTCAACATAATTTTCTTTATATTTAAAAAACCTTGGGCCCTTACTGTCTTAACTGTTTTCCTTATTTGTGTATTAACCTCTGAGTTTTTGTCTTTTGACAGGGTTTGTTAAGGTGTGTAACTTTGCTGGCTGTAACTTGGTAAAAAGCAGGTGTTGATTTTTGTATAGCTTTACTGGTATGAAGAATAGACTTCGCACTGATTTTTTTCAGAATTAAATATACAGAACTGTATTGAGATAGGGGTTCACGTGTGCATCTGTGTTTTGTTTTCCAGTATCTTCATCGCTAGAAAATGCTTTGTCTTGTTCCATCACAACTGCAAATTTACCATTCCGCATGCAGAAAGCACGTCAGAAGTCTTTTACATCATGTGAAGCTGTTTATAGATTGTCACTGGCGGTTGTGTGTCTGTGTCTGTGTCTGCGTCTGTGTCCGTGTCTGTGTGTCTTCAGAGCAACAGAGATGATCCTGTCTCGTGCCCGGCAGCTTGCTGATGTTAAGAAGGAGGATGGCTTTTCCGCGCTTCACCTGGCTGCCCTCAACAACCACCGTGATGTGGCCGAGATCCTTATCAAGGAGGTACACACACACACACACACACACACACACACACACACACACACACACACTGCTTGCCCCATTCAGTCTGCAGTTTGCTGTAGCTCAGATGTTCAGACATGTACATGTGACATGTAAGCTGTAAGCCTTTTGGTAATTAATGCTGTGGTAATTGTACTGTATTGTGTTGGAATAATTACACTTTTAGAAGTTGATTTTCTAGGTGAAAATAGCTGCGTGTTCTACAGGGAGCACACGTCTGTTTCTGGTTGCCTAGCGGTTAGGGTGTTCACCCTGCGATCAGGAAGTCGTGGGTTCGATTCCCAAGACTGCTAAGCACCTCTGAGGTACCCTTGAGCAAGGTACCCTTCCCACACACTGCTCCCCTGTGTTCTGTGTTCCAGGCTGCCCGCTGCTTCACTTGGTGAATGGGTTAAATGCAGAGGAATAATTTCGTACTGTTCACACTGTGTGCTGTGGTGTGTTCAAGTATGACAGAATGGTCACTTTCACTTTCACTTTATCTGCTGATTTCAACATATCATTAAAAAATAAAAGGTTGCCTTTGCAAAAGTCATGACACATTTTTTTATATTATGTTTTGTCAGTGATTTCCCAATGTGTTAAAAACAAGAATTTAATCATTGTGTGAGCTGCAGTTGGTAGAAATGGCATATTTGTTTGTTTTCTGCAGAGATTGTGTACTTAATTTTTTAAGTTAGAAAATTGCTTAAACCTGAGGTGTTCAAACTTGCAAACAGTATTTGGATTTGACATTTAAAGAATTTGCTCAATTTGCTACTGTTCACAAAATTGTAATGTAATGGCACTATGTCAGTTCTGCGAAACCTTCACCATTATGCTTTTCATAGAACACATTTTAGCCTATATTAATTTTCTACTGCATACTCAAACTGAGAAAATTAAACAAATGGTTCAGTCCAAAAAGGTGTATATTGCTAAAAAAAATCCAGCCATTTAACGTTATGGAAATTACATTATGAGGTGTTCCTTTAAGTAATTTAAGGTACAGGATGTAGCTGATTTAGCACCACTATCAAAGAGAATTATTTCAGTAGGTGCCAGTTAATGTATGCAGGAAGGGGAAAAATCTCATAAAATTAATGGGAGGTGAAATGCTGGTGAAAAGGTGGTCTGGGTTATCCAGATCCGACTTTGCAGTGAAACATTACCATCTTCCAGGTCCAGTCATGGTCTGTTATCTCTTTTAAATAGCCACTGCTCCCTCTAGTGGCAGCACAAAACCACGTGATTAAGTTACCCATTTACATTGTTTACCACGTGCTGAATACAGTTTTTGCAGGGGAGACAGCTGGGTTTGTCATCAATTTTGCAGCATTTGAATCAATTAGAATAATATTTAGTCAAATGTATGCATTAAAAATGCCCCCAAAATTGTTTATTATTTTAATTAACATGTTGAATCAGAATCAGAAAACTGAATTGATCCCTGAGGAAATTACTTATGCTACAACTGCACAGTTGCGGAGAGACATAAAGATGAGAATGATATAAAATTTAAGTAAAAATACAACTGAAATACTCTGAAAATGATCTGTACTAAATAAACTATACTTTATACACAAAATCAGTTTGAGACATGGATACAATTGCTAATAAGTAAAATCACTGCTGAAGTACTAGTTTACAGTGCTCTTTTACTAGTTCTCTGTACTGTTATTGCATGTAATAGTGATGTAAGTAATGATACTGCACATGACAAAACTATTGCATAAGTAGTCACAAGTACTGACATAAGTAGTAAAATTGGCCATAAGACTTTTGCACATCAATTATTATGCATAATAAAAATATTGCACATAATGATTTAGTACACAGTAAGAAATCTGAGTAGCAGCAGTGTATTGCACAGATTTTTGTGTGGCTGTGTGACACAATACAGTTTAATTGTTTTATTACCAGTCATAGGGCAATTTAAGATTTCATGAGAATTGAATCATTGTAAAGTGAGAGACTTGCATCCCTATTATCTATACAGTAACCCCCCGCTTATATGCGGTTTAGCAGTTGCGGCTTCAGTCTCTCGCAGATTTTTTCTGAGAACCAAACTAATAATTGTTTGCGGAAACCCCCGCACATGCGTGGAAACTGCAGATATCCTCCGCATTTTTCTTCTTTTGTGACGTCCGGGCCTCATCCGCCACGACCCCTCGTGCTGGTTGTTTATGTCTGGGCGCGGCGGTTAGCAAGGCAGTCAGACACTTGAACAGAATGAGCTCAAACATAAACAACCAGCGCGCGGACGAAGCCCGGATGACACGGTCACCTGTACTCAGAGGCAGAAGGTTTGAATGTAGCCAATCAGAGAACATTTTTTATTTCTCCTTGCTGTTGATTGGCTGCTGCCCTATGACGCATCTGTGGCAGCTGCAGTCCAGAATTTCCCCCGGCATATTTAGGGTTTACACTATAAAAATATGCTTTTTTTTCACAACATTGTGGTTTTTCACTGTACGCGGGTGCTCTTGGAACCTAACCCCGTAATATATACTGCTTCTCCACCTTCTATGCTTGTGGTTTTTAGGGCCGTTGCGACGTCAACATCCGCAACAACCGTAACCAGACGCCACTGCAGCTTGCGGTGACGCAAGGCCATGTGGCCTTGGTGGCTCTGCTGGTGTCAGAGGCAGCCGATGTGAATGCCGAGGATGAGGAAGGAGACACAGCAATGCACACAGCGCTCAGTCGGCAACAACTCACCACCGCCTTCAGTGCCAGCGAGAGAGAGGCATCAGCACTGTACAGTCGGGTAAGAGAGAGAGAGAGAAACAGAAGTGGGGGGAGCAGAGGAGAGAGGAAGGAAAGAACTGATGAGACAAATAATAAATTGGTTTAAGTAGAATGGAACTTCTGATCAATATTTAAACAGTTTTAATTTTCTATGAAAAGTCCATTAATTTATTTTTGTAGTGGCTGCAGATGCTTCACTATACTGCTTTTAAATTCTTGTTGAATGTTTATTAATGAAATACTGGCTGTTTAGGCTTTTATTGCACTGTATGAGCAACTTTGGCCTCTTTTGAAGGACACAGCTACAGACTCACACATAGCTGCAGAGGGCTGGATTTGAGCCAAAGCCAATAGAAAAATACTGCCGTATGTTGAGGTGGCCAGTTCTGCTGTTTTCCTGCATCAGCAGAAAGTGTGTGCGTGTTGGGTGCGTGTTGGGTGCGTGTTGGGTGCGTGTGGGTGCGTGTGGGCGTGTGGGCGGGCCTGGGCGGGCCTGGGTGGGTGGGTGGTTTGTGGTGTCTGTAACCTAATTATGTTTTGACTTGTCTTGGCTTACCGCATTAAATGTCATCCTGACCCAATGGCAAAGTAATTTCTGAAAACATGCACAAACAGTGACACCAGCTGCTGTATTGAAAGGCATTAGAGCAGAGATGCAGTGTAGAATTCAGGTGTAGATCACACTTATTCAATAAATATTAACAATGAATATAAACAATATGGAACTGTCAGATTTTCCTGTCCCCAGAGAGCGAGGGAGGAGGCGCAGATGCAGATTTCCATGCTCAAACTTTATTAAAGAACACAAAAAGGCATGAGGGCCTAAACACAAACAGAACCAAAATACAAGAGACAGGACGGAAGTAAACTCGAAGTCCGTAGCAGGAAGTCCAACCCAAAGCGAACTAAATACATAGTACACGAAACACAAGAATCAATCGATACATCTAATCATTTACACAGAAAACACCGGACAGCTGTAACTAAGCCCATGAAACTAAAACCCGGTGTACATGGATGTCAAAACAAAAGTTTCCATAGGAAAGGGTGGCCTCTAGCAGCCGCTGACGAGGGATGTCACAGGAACATGGCAGTTGCTTGGGTGCACTTTTTTTATTTACTGCACTTTACTTGTCCATTACACTTTGCTGGTGTATACAGTCTGAGAATTGTTTATACTGTGGGTCATGAGTGCATTTTCTTTGGTAAGTAGCAGGGTTATTCTCGTAAACATGACAAATACTGAAGTAAAATAAATTATAAACTTAATGTTTTCTATGTTTAGATACACAGAGAGTGATCCCTGGTTGAGTAATTAAAACTAAACCTAAACAGTTTACTAGATTTTAAATTGAGTAATATTTAGAGAACATTCTCAAGTATAACTGGCCAAATTCTCCCTATTTAATGTAAATGGTTTTTTTCACTGAATCTTGTATGGACACATTAGTGTTTGAGGTGGTTTTGTAAGAATGACCTAAGAATTACTAAATTATTATTCCATGGAAAACTTGTTCTCATACTGTCCTATGCAAGTTTTCTAAGGTATGCATTCCATATATGGATAGTATACTGACAACAGATTAAAACTATTCAGTATAACTTAAAAATTTAGGTAAACCTGCTTTTTAATGACTTCTTGTTTACATTTATTACATACATTTCGATTGACTGCAAAGCTTTATTAATTTGTGAAATGCCCTTTAGTTGGAGATTAATCTGACTGTCTTTGTGTGTGTCTGTGTGTTTGAAAGTTGAGCAGCTCAGGGTTGTTAGGGAACACTGAGCTGAATGTTGGAGCTGCTATGGCCTGCTTCCTGGCTCAAGAGGGCGCCGATATAAACTACGCTAACCACAAAGGCAAGAGTCCGATGGATCTAGTGACGGACACCACCGTAAAACAGCTTATCAGGAGCTTCTCAGAGAAACACCGGTGTGTGCATGTGTGGTTTCAAGGATTTTATCGTAAACAATTATTATTAGTAGTAATAGTAGTAGAAGTATTATTATGTTGTTGTTGTTATTGTTTTTGTAATTATTGCTGTTATTAATAGTACTAGTAGCAATAGTGGAAGTAGGTTCATATTGTCAGCCCACCATATTATATAAAGAACTAGTGCAGGTGACTCTAATAATTAATCTAATGTTGTGCATTTTGCTTGTGTGTGTGTCTGTGTATCAGTCTCCAGCAGCTACAAGCTATCACGTGCGGAATGAGCAGTAGCAGCAGTCTGCGGCGAGTCCACACCACACCCAATACCATGACCAACCTGGCCATGCCCAGCACTCCAGGGCCCAGCGAGTGCCTCATATGTTCCGAGCTAGCCTTGCTAGTACTCTTCTCACCATGTCAGCACAGCGTTGCTTGTGAGGGTGAGGATAGAGACAGACACACACACACTCACTCACTCACCAGTGTGCTTAGAAATAGGGTTGCATAGACTAGGCAGCTAGTCAACTTATTTTCCACAAGTTGGCACTAATTTGATTTTAGTAATGAAGTATGGCAGCAATCAGCATGCAGGAGGAAGGTCTAGAACGCACTTTTCTGCTGAATATATAATTCCTTATGACAGTCCTTATGCCTTTTACACTGTGAGAGGCTGATTTTACTTAATCGTTGATTTATTTGATTTTACTGTTTTATTGTGTGTCTGGTATCTTTTATGTCTAGTTTTTATGTTCTTATATTTTTATGCTGTTTCTTTTATATACCTTTTTATGTCTCTTGTGTCCTTTTTATCATATTCTATCATATTCATAATCTTGTACAGCACTTTGGTCCTTTGTGTTTACTAAAAGTGCTAAACAAATAAAGCTGGATTGGATTGGAGTTGGAGCTAGTCAACAATTGAGTAATTACTCATCTAGTAAAAGAGAATAGTTTGCGACAGAGAGGTTGCAAACTAAAAGAGAAAATTAACTTTTGTGCTCAAAGAGAAAATTTTGGTGTAACCAAAAAAAGCATGATCTCATTCTCTCTCATTCTGATCTCAATCTCTTTTTTTTGCAGAATGTGCTCACAGAATGAAGAAATGTATCAAATGTCAGGTCACAATCACCAAGAAAATCAGACAAGGTAAAATTTCTAAGAGAAAAAAAAAATTGTGCATTAACTTGTGTACAATGTTTTTGCTTTTTACATGTATATATAAGTCGGTACATGGATACACACACTGTGTGTGTGTGTGTGTGTGTGTGTGTGTGTGTGTGTGTGTGTGTGTGTGTGTGTGTGTGTGTGTGT